>QRFJ01002197.1:856764-866764 GCA_006176705.1 Cocos nucifera | reverse complement strand
GTTTTACGATGCCTTCTCAAAAATATTCTTATTCGATGGCCACTTGGAGCCTATGAACTTCCCACTGATAGGATTCACCGACAATGCCATACTAATTGAGGGCATAATAACTTTGGTTGTGATAGCAGGGCGACGTCCAAAACTGGCCAAAGCATAATTTAATTTCCTAATCGTAAGAACTTCGTCCGCCTATAATGCCATTCTTGGCCGATCTGGTCTAAATGCGCTTCGGGCGGTGGTATCAACCTATTATTTAAAGATAAAATTTTTGATAAATCATGGGATTGAGAGGTCAGAGGAGACCAAGCTTTGGTGAGACACTGCTACTTGATCGTCCTATATAAGGGAGAGCAGTCCGACTCTTATCTTGTTGACAAATTGGATGTTCGAGATGACCTCACTGAAGAATGGGGCGAGCCTATGGAGGACCTCGTCTCTGTGCCCTTAGATGACGAAAACGTCGAGCATGCGGTATAGATCGGCTCCAACTTAGCAGGCAAAGTTTGGGAGCAACTTGTTACCTTCCTCAGAAGAAATACAGACGTTTTTGCCTGGACTCCAGCAGATATGCTAGGGATTGATGCCGAGGTCATGGAGCATCGACTGGCCGTCGACCCAAGGCATCGGTCGATAAAAGAAAAGATACGCCATCATGCCTCGGAGAGACAGAAAGTCATCGCTGAAGAAGTAGATAAGCTCCTCAAAGCTGAATTCATCTAGAAGGTTAATTATCCGATTTGGGTCTCAAATATGATTCTCGTCAAAAAGACGAACAATAAATGGAAGATGTGCATTGACTTCAAAAAGCTGAACAAGGCCTGCCCAAAAGATAGTTATCCTTTATCCAGGATTGATCAACTAGTGGATGCGACTTCGGGCTACGAGCTCCTCACCTTCATGGATGCCTTCTCTGGTTATAATCAGATCCGAATGATACCTGAGGACGAAGAGAAGACTACTTTCATTACTAACTGTGGTCTTTATTGTTACAGGATCATGTCCTTTGGACTCAAAAATGCAGGAGCAACGTACCAGCATTTGATCAATAAGATCTTCAAGGAGCAGATCGGCCGCAACATGAAGGTATATGTGGATGATATGCTTGTCAAAAGTCGAGCTTCAACAGACCATCTTGCCAATCTTGAAGATACCTTCTATGCACTCAGAAAGTATAAGATGAAACTGAATCTGATCAAGTGTGCCTTTGGCGTGACCTCAGAAAAGTTTCTAGGGTTCATGGTGTCAAGACGTGGGATTGAAGCAAACCCTGAGAAAATCCAAGCCATTCAAGAGATGACCGCCCCGAAAATGATAAAAAAAGTTCAGCACCTAATTGAAAAGGTGGCATTCTTAAATCATTTTATCTTAAGATCGGTCGAACGATGTGTGCCCTTCTTCCAAGTTCTCAGGCAACCAAAAAACTTCTGCTGGACAGCGGAGTGCCAACAGGCATTCGAGGAACTTAAAAACTACCTCGGCTCATCCTCATTGCTAGCAAAGTCCGAACCTAGAGAGAAATTATTCTTGTACCTGGCTGTCTCTTCAGTGGCCCTGGCGACAGTTCTGGTCAAAGAGAAAGCGAAGATGCAGCGACTAGTCTACTATGTGAGCCGGGTCTTGAGGGATGCGGAGATCAGGTACTCAAGGTTAGAAAAATTGATTTACTCTTTTCTAATTGCTGTCCGAAAATTCCGACCTTATTTTTAGGAGCACACCATTACGGTCCTCACAAACCAACCAATAAAAGCAGTCCTGCACCGAGCAGATGCTTCTGAGAGAATCATAAAATGGACAATCGAGCTCATAGAGTTTGACATCAACTACCGGCCTAGGCCATCGATCAAGGCCTAGATATTGGTGGATTTTGTGTTAGAATGTACCATTCCAGTTGAACCCAAGCCTGAATAGAATGAGACCGGCGCCCTGCTATCGCAGTCGAACTTCCCTGAGGAAAGTGTTGATCTCCCCGAAGGCTTTTGGGCTTTGCATGTGGATGGCTCGTCCAACTCCATCGGAGCTGATGCAGGGCTGGTCTTAATTAGCCTTGAGGGCATCATCGCCGAGTATGCACTGCGCTTCGAGTTTCCTACGATCAATAATGGGATCGAATATGAAGTGCTGATCGTCGGATTAAAAATAGCGAAGGAATTAAAAGTAGATCGGCTTCAAGTCTTCAGCGATTTTCAGCTGGTGGTATGCCAAGTTAATGGCAGCTACAAGGCACGGAAGAACAGTATGATGAGATACCTTAGAAAGGTGAGGGATTTGACTCTGGCCTTTGACAGTTTCGGCATCCAACAAATTTCGAGGGCAGAAAATGTCAGAGCCGATCTTCTTTCCAAGTTGGCCACTTTAGCCCCGATCGAGCTTCCTAAAGAAGTATTCTTGGAGGTTCTGAAGTGCCCAACCATAGAGGAACCCTAGGTCATTCTACACATGGAATTCGAGTCGAGCTGGATTGACTCGTTGATTGCCTACCTCAAGGAGGAGGTCCTTCCTCATGATCCGAAAGAAGCTCGAAAGCTCAGGAATCAAGCCTCCTACTATGTTTTACATGAAGGCAAGTTGTATAAGAGGTCATACTCCTTTCTGCTACTGAGATGTCTCCGACCTTCAGAGGCCGACCTTGTACTCTGGGAGGTGCATGAAGGACTCTACGAAAGTCACATAGGAGCCAGGTCCCTATCGTAAAAACTACTTTGGCAAGGATACTATTGGTCAATCTTATCTCACAATTTCATGGAATATATGAAAAAATGCAATCACTGTCAAAAGAACACAAATGTACAAAGACAGTCGGCCTTCGAGCTTGCTCCACTAAGTGCACCTTGGCCATTTGCGCAATGAAGAATGGACATACTTGGCTCCTTCCCGACGGCGTTCGGACAGCGGAAGTTCCTCCTAGTCGCGATTGATTATTTCACCAAGTGGGTCGAAGCCGAACCACTAGCGAAGATTACTGAGATCAAGGTGTAGGACTTCGTCTGAAAGTCACTTGTCTGTCGATTCGGTTTGCTCCGAACCCTTATAACTGACAATGGGCGATAGTTCACTGGGGTGAGATTCATCGAGTTCTGCAAAGGACTAAATATCTCCCATCACTTCACATCGGTGGCTCACCCATAGACCAATGGGGAAGCTGAGATGACCAACCGGACTCTACTGTAAGGCATCAAGATAAGGCTTGATAGTGCAAAGAGGGCCTGGGTGGACAAACTCTACCACGTCCTCTGGGCATATCGAACTACACAAAGGATGCCGACTGGAGAAACACCTTTCGCCTTGGCCTTTGGCTCGGAGGCAGTTATCCCGATCGAATTTAAGCTACTATCTGCATGAGTCGTGGGCTTCAACAAGCAGCTCAATCCCCAGGATCTCAGAGTTAACCTCGACCTACTTGAAGAAAAAAGAAAGGAAGTCCGCATTCGAATGGCAACCTACAGATGAAAGATGGCCCAGTACTACAACTCTAGAGTTAGAGGTAAGATGTTCAGAGTGGGGGATCTAGTACTTCGGCGAGCCACCATCTCACAGCCTCAGAGCCAAGGGAAGCTTACCCTAAATTGAGAAGGTCTGTATGAAGTGGTGGAGGTCATCCGGTTCGGAACTTATCGCCTGAAGGAGCTTGGAGGAATAATGCTTCCTCGACCTTAGAACTTAGAAAACCTGAGGATGTATTACTAGTAAACTGTCTTTAATAAGACTCCTTCATTTAGTATTATTATTTTCTAGTGCAAGAATCACATGATGACAGGAGCGAAACGAGCGAAAGTGGTCCGTTAGGAATAGAAGGAGAGAACCTCGTCCCAACACGAGCAAAATCGAAGGCCTCATTCACTTTAGATGAGATAGAGGGAGAGGGGAGAGGCCCTGACAACGGCCCTTGCGTGCCCCCACAGTTCATTAGGAATAGGAGGAGAACCTCGTCCTAAGCGAGCAAAGTTGAAGGCCTCGTTCACTTTAGACGAGATGGAGGAGAGGCCCTGATAATGGTTCTTACGTGCCCCCACAGCCCATTAGGAATAGGAGGAGAATCTGTCCTAATGCGAGCAAAGTCGAAGGCCTCATTCACTTTTAGATGAGATGGGAGAGGCCCTGATAATGCTTCATGCTCCTACAGCCCATTAGAAATAGGAGGAGAATCTCATCCACGCGAGCAAAGTCGAAGGGCTTCGTTCACTTTAGACGAGATGGAAGGGAGAGGCCCTGAAACGGCCTTGGGCCCCCATAGCCCGTTAGGAACAGGAGGAGAACCTCATCCTGATGCGAGCAAAGTCAAAGGCCTCGTTTACTTTAGATGAGATGGGGGGAGAGACCCTGACATTGGCCCTTATGTACCTCCACAGCCTGCTAGGAATAGGAGAAGAATCTCGTCCTAACACGAGCAAAGCCAAGTCCGAGCTCCAAAGTCTACAGGAGATAGGATCTCCATCAACTTCGGCTGCAAGATGAGATTTCCCCCGAGGTAACCTCTGGGGCAGGAGATACGATCCTCCGAACTTCAACTTTAATGGGTGCGGAGCCTGGGAAAGGACTTCGGCTGTCGCCTATTTTGGTACTCCCTTCCTTTGAATTTCAAACTTGGAAGTGGAGGGACTATTGTTGGGGATAAACCCCATTCCCACCGAAGTCCAATCAGATGCTCGATCGACAATGCAATCGATAGTCATGGAAAAGCTTCAACGGACGAGCCTTAGCCGAGCTCTTTAGTGATTGGTCTTCTATGGAAGTCAGACTCCTTGTAGACTCCTCCAGCGGTCGGGCTTCTACGAAAGCCGAACTTCTTGCAGACTCCTCCAGCGGTCAGGCTTCTACGGAAGTCGGACTCCTTGCGAACTCCTCTAATGGCCGAACTTCTCAGTGGCCGAACTTCTTACAGACTATCGATGGATTTCTGCCGACGATCTCACTACTAAATGGTTACGCGACAATAACGATCAACGAAAGGACTTCGACAGTCACCTATTTTGGTACTCCCTTTCTTCGAATTTCAAACTCGGAAGTGGAGGGACTATTGTTGAGGATAAACCCCACTCCCACCAAAGTTCAATCAGATGCTCGACCGATAATGCAACCAATAGTCATAAAAAAGCTTCAGCGGATGAGCCTTAGCCGAGCACTTTAGCGGTTGGTCTTCTACGAAAGCCGAACTCCTTGTAGACTCCTCCAGCGGTCGGGCTTCTACAGAAGTCAGACTTCTTGCGGACTCCTCCAGTGGCCAAACTTCTATGAAAGCCAAACTTCTTATAGACTGTCGATGGATTTCTGCCGGCGATCTCACTACTAAATGGTTACACGACAATAACGCTCGGTATTTATTAAATCAATAATGATCGGCATTGATCAGGACAGTTATGACAATCATTAATCAAGACAGTTACAACAAGCTCCGCCTATAAAAAGGACCCTCCAGATACGCTCAGGCCAGGTTTAAAAAAAAAACTCTTCTCTCCTCCTTGAAACTCTACCGAACTCCCTACTAAGCAATCCATATCTGTTGGCCAGAGCTAACTTGACCGTCGGAGGATCCTATCGGAGCCAACCCCCACCGACTTCAGACGAAACTTTATTTTGCAGATCACCGACGACGACCTCATCCTCCTCCACTCTAGCTCGATCCGACGTCAACCAAATTCTGTACCAACAATACATACATACATACATACATACATATATATATATATGTATATATACATATATATGTATGTATATACATACATATATATGTATATATACATACATATATATACATACATATATATATACATATATATGTATGTATATACATACATATATATGTATATATACATATATATATATATATATATATATATATATATATATATATATATATATATATATATGTATGTGCATAATATTGGTTTGACGTCGAATCGAACTGAAGTCGAGGAGAGAGTGATCTACAAAATAAAATTCATCCAGATTGATGGTGGTGGCTCTGGTAGGATCTCCGACGATTAGTTCTTCTGAACCAAAAAAGAATATATATATATACATATATATATATATACATATATATACAATATATATATATATGTATATATATATACATACATATATATATGTATGTATATATATATATATATATATTATGTATATATATATATATATATATATATATATATATATATATATATATATATATATATATATATATATATATATATATATATATATATATATATGTTGGTGCAAAATTTGGTTAACGTCGGATCGAACTGGAGTCAAGGAAGACGAGGTCGCCGTCGGTGACCTGCAAAATAAAGTTTCATTTAGAGTCGGTGGTGGTGGCTCTAGTAGGATCCTCCGATGATCAAATTAGTTCTTCTGACCAACAAAAATGGAGTGCTCAAAGAGAAGTTCGGTAGAGTTTTAGAAAAGAGAAGAAAGCTTAGCAAAAATATATCTAAAGGATCCCTTTAATAGATGGAGCTTATTATAATTGTCCTAATAAATGACCATCGTAACCATTCTGATAAATATCGATCATGATTATCTTGATAAATGCCAATCGTGATTGTCTTGATAAATATCGATCGTGATTGTCTTGATAAATGACAATCATAATTATTGTGATAATTATAATCGTTCAGTAGTGGGATCGCCTATAAGAATCCGTCTGAAGAAATAGTCTGTAAGAAGTCCGACTTTCATAAAAGTCTGACCGGAGGAGGAGTCTGAAAGAAGTTTGACTTTTGTAGAAGTCTGACTGAAGGAAGAGTTTGACTTTCGTAGAAGCTCGATTGCTGGAGGAGTCGGAAGGAGTTTGGCTTTCATAGAAGCTTGGCTGCTGGAGGAGTTCGAAAGGAGTTTGCTTTCATAGAAGCTCGGTTGCTGAGGAGTCCGAAAAGGAGTTTGGCTTTCATAGAAGCTCGGTTGCTGGAGGAGTTCGGAAGGAGTTCGGCTTTCACAGAAGCTCAACCGATTGAAGAGATTTGGCTGGGGCTCGGCTGCTGAAAAGTTTGGCTAGGTTTGTCCGCAGGATAGTTCGACCATTGAATGAATCCGACTTCTAGAAAGAGAATTTTTGATTGAAGCGCTTTCGTGATTACCAGCTGCATTAGACTAAGCTTCAGACTGGACTTTGATGGAAGAAAAATTTATCCCCAACAATAGTTTCTCCACTTCTGAGTTCGAAACTCAAAGAAAAGGAGTACAAAAAGGGCGACTGCCAAAGTCCTCTTCAAGGCTCTGCACCTTATCTCCAGCAGAGGTTAAAAGTGTAGTTGAAGCTCGGGAGAGATCTTGTCTCCTGTTGTTGTCGAGCACAATGGGACCATCTTCGAGGCCTTTCCTCTCATGCCATCTGAAATGATCAAAATGGACGAGATCTTCGATTTTGCTCACGTTAGGACAAGGTTCTCCTCCTATTTCTAATGGACTGTGGGGGCACATAAGGGTCATGGTTAGGGCCTCTCCTTCCATCTCATCTAAAATGAATGAGATCTTCGACTTTACTCATGTTAGGATGAGATTCTCCTTCTATTCCTAATGAACTATGGAGGCACATAAAGGCCGTTGTTAGGGCCTCTCCCCCCATCTCATTTAAAATGAACGAGGTCTTCAACTTTACTTATGTTAGGATGAGGTTCTTCTCCTATTTCTAATAGGCTATGGAGGTACGTAAGGACCATTGTCAGGGCCTCTCCTCCCATCTCATCTAAAATAAACGAGATCTTCGACTTTACTCATGTTAGGATGAGGTTCTCCTCTTATTTCTAACAGGCTATGGGGACATATAAGGGCTGTTGTCAGAACCTCTTCCTCCATCTCCTCTAAAATGAATGAGGTCTTCGACTTTGCTCATGTTAGAATGAGGTTCTTCTCCTATTCCTAACACGACTACTTTTGATTGCTTCTTTCCTGTTATCATTCAATTTTTGCACCAAAAAATAATAATATTGAAATGAAGGAGTTTTATTATGAAAAAATTACTGGTAGTACATCATCAGATTTTTTGAGTTCCAAGGTCGTGGGAGCATTATTCCTCCAAGCTCCTTTAGATGATAAATTTTGGGCCGGACGACCTCCACCACCTCATACGGACCTTCCTAATTTGGAGCAAGCTTTTTCTGGCTCTGAGGCTAAGAGATGACTACTCATCGAAGTACTAAGTCCCCCACTCTGAATATTTTACTTCTAACTTTGGAGTTATATTACCGAGACACCTTTCATCTATAGGCCACCATCTGAACTTGAGCTTTCTCCCTTTTTTCTTCTAGCAGATCGAGGTTGACTCTGAGGTCCTGTGGGTTGTTCTGCTCGTTGAAGGCCACGACCCATGTTGATGGAAGCTTAAGTTCAATCGGAATGACTACCTCTATTCCAAAGGTCAAGGCGAATCGTGTTTCCCCAATTGGCAGTCTTTGAGTAGTTCGATATGTCCAAAGGATGTGGTAGAGTTCATCCATCCAAACCTCCTTTGCTTTGTCAAGTCTTGTCTTAATACCCTACAGTAGAGTCCGGTTGGTCATTTCAACTTCTCCATTTGTCTGTGAGCTATCGATGTGAAGTGATGAAAGATGTTTAGGTCCTCGCAGAAGTCGGCAAATCTTGTTCTGATGAATTATCGCCCATTATCAGTTATAAGGGTTTGGGGCAGACCGAATCGACAGACTATTATCTTTTAGATGAAGTCTTATACCTTAGCCTTAGTAATTTTGGCTAGAGGTTCAGCTTTGACCCATTTGGTGAAGTAGTCAATTGCTATCAGGAGGAACTTTCATTATCCGAATGCCATCAGAAAAGGGTCAAATATGTCCATTCCCCACTGCGCAAATGGCTAGGATGCACTTAGCAAAGTAAGCTTGGAGGTCGGCCATCTTTGTATGCTCGCATTCTTCTGACAGCAGTCATATTTTCTGATGTACTTCATAGAATTATGGTATAAGGTTGGCCAATAATATCCTTATCGAAGTAGTTTTTGCAATAGGGATCTGACTCCTATATGACTTCCACAAATTTTTTTCGTACACTTTTCATAATGCGAAGTCGATTTTTGAAGGTCGGAGATACTTCAACAACGATAGTGAATACAATTTTTTATATAACTTACCCTCGTACAAAACATACCGGAAGGCTTGATTCTTGAGTTTTCGAGCTTTTTTTGGGTCATGAGGAAGGACTCCTTCTTTAAAGTAGGCAACCAATGGGTCGATCCAGCTCGGCTCGAGTTTTGTCTATAAAACGACCTATGGTTTCTCTGAGCTTGGATACTTCAGGATCTCAAAAAATACTTCTTTGGATAGTTCGGCTGGAGCTAAAGTAGCTAACTTAGAAAGAAGGTTGGCTCTTATATTTTCTGCTCTCGAAACCCATCGAATACTGAAACAGCTGAAGGTTGGAGTCAAGTTTTTTACTTTTTCAAGATATTTCATCATACTTTCCTTCCGTGCTTCGTAGCTACTACTAACTTGGCCGACCATTAATTGAAAATCGCTATAGACTTGAAGCCGATCTACTTTTAATTTTTTTGCTATTTTTAATCCAGTGATCAGCACTTCATACTCGGTCCCATTATTAGTCGTAGGAAATTCAAAGCGCAACGCATACTCGACGACAACTCCTTCGGGGCTGACTAAGACTAACCCTACATCCACTCCAGCAGAGTTGGATGAACCATCCACATATAGAGCCCAAAAATCTTCTAGAAGGTCGACTATCTCTTCAGAAGGTTCGATTGCGACAGTAGAGCATCGATCTCATTCCGCTCAAGTTTGGCATCATCAGGAATGGTACATTCTATTACAAAATCTACTAATATCTAGACTTTGATTGATGGCTGGGGTCGATAATTGATATCAAATTTTATGAGCTTAATTGCCTATTTTGCAATTCTTTCGAAAGCGTCCATTCGCTGAAGGACTGTCTTTATTGGTTGATCCATGAGGACCATTATGGTGTGCCTCTGAAAGTAAGGTCGGAGCCTCCTGGTAGCAATTAGAAGAGAGTAAGCCAATTTTTCTAGCTTAGAATATCG
>QRFJ01002197.1:577786-855764 GCA_006176705.1 Cocos nucifera | reverse complement strand
TATATATAGTTTTTTTTTTTTTTTATATGATCAAAATTAAGCTTAGGTTATCCATCTTTTGTGATATAAGATATGTAAAATCTCAAAAACTAATACATAGATAAATGTTAAAAAATGTACCATCTTTCAGCCTCTGTCCAAATTCAAAAAAACAATGAGTACAATAGCTAAAAGCAAAAATGTATTTATCATAAAATATCACAGCCATCAATCTAATCTTTTCTCTCATGTGATTACATCCTTCTCACACAACGCAGCACCATATCAAAATGCTGTCTTAGATTTTTTTATTGGATCCTTCAAAGTCTTAAATTATGATTTTTCAGTCAATCTTTCAGGGTCCTAAATTATCTTTTCTCGGCAACATCCTAAATTAATCTTTAGTTATTCAATATTCAAAGCAATGCTTAAAATAACAACTAATATCTAATTTACTCAATTGTCCGAAATATCAAAAATTTTATGAAATATCATGTTTTTTTTTTGTCCGAGTGTGTACATGAGCGAATTAGGACGGGCGATGAGTGCAGAAACTTTCCCTCTGCGAGCAAAATATTTTTTATTTTTTTTATATTCCAAGATGTACCAAGGTTTCGGTCCATGGCTATCTCGTTCAGCCTATGGAGGCCGAGATTCTTTAGCGAAAAATTTTTTATGCGCCGTGTGTGGGGTATACAATCGCCCGCTCGTGCAGGATAGGAGCATGGCTCGTAAAAAAAAAAAAAAAATTTTTTTTTTCTTCCGGCTCCGCGCGTTAACCAATCACCGCGGGCGGTCCGCGCGGTTGTGCACCGCCCGCGGTGCACAAAGTATTTCTCCCAGTTTTTTTATCGGGGAAATTGGACATCGGATTTAGGACCGCTTTATATTTTCTTCCTTCCCCGTAGCTTATGTTCTCAAGGGCGCCATGGGAGAGGAGGAGGACGCGAGGAGGGAGGCTGCGTTGGCTGCCACGCCACTCCTCCAACCCAATTTCAGATCTTCGAAGGTCACCCAGTCTCGCCTCGACAAGTTCCGGGTAGACTTCCCCTTTCTTGCGCTGGATAAATTCCGAATTTTTTTTACTATTTATTTTTTCCTTTATGATGCTGTTAATTTGAATGATGGGAATTCCTGTTTTCATACAGATTCAGTGAGAAAATTTTCCGCTTAGATTTGATTCAATATCAGCAAAGATATGTGCTACATGGTTCTGGATGCACGGAAAATAATATTAAGAAGTATACAAGAAAAGGATATACCTGATAATTGAAGCTTGATTGGGAAAGATGGCCATATCTTTTTCTGCTTCAGCTTTGTTGGAGAACAGTCTCCGTTCATCCAAGGAGTCTCATCCTTTCTTTCTTTATTTCGTTCTTTCTTTCTTTTTCTTTTTCCTTTCTTTTCGTTTTCGGTTGCTATCAAGATGCTATTTGTCTACTTTTCCTAGATTACTTGTGGCATCCTCGAATGCTCATAAGGAACAGTTCGGGTATAACTTCCATAAGGTGTTCTATAATGGGCAATGTATATCCAACACCACATCATAAAGATTCTTGGCCTAGATCCTCTCCTTGTATAAAGGTCAAGGTGACAATTAAAGCAAAGAAAACCTTCTAGGGAGCATTAAACTCGGAGTTATGAAGTCTGATATCATCTATATTTCTTTGTGGTCCTGGATTTGAACCGCAGAAGTTCCTGGGATATTTTCTTAATCTTTCATGATGTCCTGTTGATTTGTCGTGTTTCGGTACAAATTTTGCAAAACTTCTAGATATATCATGATTTCTTTTTGAACAAAACTTTCATATTTTGTAATGAAATTAGGTCATGCTTTTGGAGACAATTACATTGTCAAGTTTAAGATTATATCAAGCACTCCAAAATGATGGGAAGAAGGATTTTTTTACAATTCTTTAGTATTGTTTTATATGCTGCTAATAGTTATGCTGCTGCCAAAATTGTGCACTCAAAGATCCATGTATTGCAAATGTTCTCTAAACGATGTCTAATAGTACAATTGAAATTGTCCTTTCCTCGCTATTTTGAACTTTTCTGGATTTTTCTTTATGTTTTTTGATACTTCTAATTATTTTTTGTTTGAAGTCATCCAAATCGTATTGCTGAAATCGATATTCATTCAGCTAGTCAGAATATGAGTTAGATTCCTCATGAGAAGCATGATTAGCTGCATCATCATCATCAATTTCAACTGAATCGCTTGATAACTTTCTTCCCTTGCATGTTCTTCTTGAAATTTGTCAGCCTAGCCACCATTATAGCTGCACCCTTTGAAGATACGGGAAATTTTTGTTAGGAGTCTGTAGGTAGACTAGGTTAGCTTAGGAATAGCTCTTTTAAGTCTTCTCGAGCTCTAAATAGCATGTGAGTGTGCTGGGTAAGAATAAAGCTAAATAATTGTAAAGAATATTCTACTCATTGTGTTCTCATGTAGCATAATTTTGGTGATTTGTTAGATTGAATGGCTGAAATTTACTGCAGTGTAGCCATTGAGCTTCATGAAGGCTGAACTTTTCATTCAATGTTGGATTTTAGTGATATTTTATTTCTTGAAAGGGTCTTTGGGAGATTTAGGACTGATATCTCAAAGTTCTTGTCCAAAATCTAATGATTTAGAGGTCAGGGTTTGGTCAAAATTAAACTGTAATTTAATCATGAATTTTTTTCGCCAATTGCTGAATTTGTTTTCGCAACCTTGGGTTAATAGTATTTTAGTTATAATAGAAATTCTCTAGTTCACATTTATCAAAAAAAGTTCTCAGATTTGTATTATTATAGATCTATTTGTTAGATATGTGTTCCCTAGAAGTCAGAATTGGCTAACACTTGTAATACATATCTAAGGACAATTATAATTTTGATTATAAATAATAAAATGGGTTATTTTCTATCACAGTGTGTATTTGAAAGTGTCTGTGATACATCCCTTGAGTTAATGGAAATGATAGTTCATATTTTCAAGAGTTGAAAATTTAAGATATGAATTTTCATTATTAACTCATAAAATGCTTCCGACCGTAGGATCATCGTGAGGATGGTGATTGATCCGAAAGGTTGGTGTACGATCGCTTTTTTAGGATAGATGAGTTTTGAGTCTACGGTGTAGAGACACCGGAACGAGAGTACAGATACTCGTTAGAGAACAAGGACACTGAGCGTGACCACCTCGAGCAGTCATGAGGAAGTCTACCTTCTCGTCAATGACTAACTCGACCTGCAGTGGTATGTCTGATTTTTTGATCTAAGGTGCATCGGCAGTTCATCTTGAGGGTGTTATAGTTTAACTACACTATAATTCGGTCTCCTAGCCATTCGGAACCCTGAGGTGTATGTTGGCTATAGCATGTTCATTATAAAAATTGGATTGCACCAATAGGGGATCTATCTACCTCGGTAGATGAGGAGCGGCTCTATGATGATCATGAGAATCAAGTCCATAAGCTCATTGCCATGGCAGAGTGAAATGATGAAAAGAGTTTCTATTAGAATTTTCACATCGGACTTGAATTGAATGATTAATTCATATGACGGAAATTAGGGATTGACGAGATCATCTTAATTCTAATCCGATCATGACTCAAGATAGAGGAACTTAATCATATAGGTAACTGCA
This sequence comes from Cocos nucifera, assembly GCA_006176705.1. NCBI lineage: Eukaryota > Viridiplantae > Streptophyta > Magnoliopsida > Arecales > Arecaceae > Cocos > Cocos nucifera. Next base: position 852,151 of record QRFJ01002197.1, on the reverse strand, counting down.
CTGAGAGGTTCATTTTCAATTCTGATGGGTTGCCATCATATGCTGTTAGGTATCACTGATGGATTTTGGGGGTAATTAGAATAATTTGGATGATCGATCATACTAATTGTCTGAATAAGAAAAGTTCTGATCCATCGGAAGGTGTTTCGATGATGTTGATGATAGAGATCATGATATATCTCATTACCATACGGAACTAAATCTAATTGGATCACACAAACAAGGATTTGGATCTAGATATCATCAATTGGACTAATCCAGTTCAATTGATTTGAATAAGATTCAATTAGATTCAAGAAAATCGTGCTAGCACACGATTGAGCCTGATATTCTCTTTCAACAATCATTAAAAGTTGTCTCGACTGAGCTAAATGTGTTTGGGCTCACTTGAAAATCTTTACTTGGTCTGACTGGAGCTTGTCCAGATCAGAAAAGAGTTGTCTTAATTTATAAGATAAATTTAAGACAACACCTGCCATTTTTCGTCACTTGCTAAATCTTGTTCTTTGACTTTGGTTAAACGTTGACTTTTGACATTTAGACAACTGCCTGTGTCATGCACCCATAGGAGAGTAGATGGGGCTTTGTCTTCCTACTAAAAAGAGGAAAGGAAGGGGGTGCACGCCTAGAGAGGTGTGCGCTCAAAGAGGATAAAGATTGGAGTCCCATACGAATGGGACTCCAGTTGCTTCGTGCTCTCTACTTGGGTGGCGTCAAAGACTCTTCTTTGAGCAGTCTTGGCGCCATCTAAGGAGGTTTGTGAGGGACTCTAATTTGATTGGATTAGATGATGTCATCTCATCAATCAGATTTAGATCTGATTGCACAAAGAGCCGTGATTGATCGAGATGATGTAGCACTGTATGGCGCAGTAGGGTCTATATAAATTCTGTCTGTGCCTAAGATTGATAGCTTTTATCCTTTGCCATGCCACATTGCCCCTCTCTCTCCTTTTTCATGCCTCCTTCAGATTCTCTCTCTCCTCTCCACGCCCAAAAAGTTTTGGGCTTTAGTTTGGTGCGATCCAAGCAAGAGAAAGGCGATAAGAAAGCAAGAAGGCAGCACTGCTGCAAGAGACAACATCCGATTTTCAAAAGATGTTTTGAAGATCTTCAAGATCAGATCCAGATATGATCTTTGAAGTACAGATTGAGAAGGAGAAGATCTCTAGATCCTGTCCGAGTGGATACCGATAGAGGTCAGGCGCTTGCGTGGCTATATCTAGAATCTCAGGTAAACATTAGGATCATCACAGGATAATAGGATTATCCATAATAAGGTATAATTAAATTAGATTTAATTTAATTTATTTTTATTTTATTTTATTAGATCGATAAAATTAGATTTGAAGAGTTTCAGATCTGATTTGGATCTAAAAGAAAATTTTTGAAATATCTCTTTTGATCTAATCAGATCTGAACGAACCTGATCCGAAAAATAGAATTTTTTCTTCAACTGGTATCAAAGCCAGGTTCCATAATTATTTAGATCTGATTTTAATGTAATTTTGATTTGATAATTAGATGATTTCATATGTCACATTAGATGTGATTAGATCTAAAATCAGAAATTAAAAAAATTAAAAAATCTAAATCTAAGATGTATGAGATGTATGACTAGATTAGGAATAGAATTATTCTATGTGTAGTCTAGGATGATCATAGTTTTAATTTGATTAATTATAATTTTAGATCTATTTATTTACTATTTTCTGAATATAAATGTTATAATTAGATCTGAAAAATAAAAAATAAATTTATTTAATTTTGTTCATATGAGATATGATAGATGTATGTTTAGACTAGTTGTAGAATAGTTCTACAAAGTTATCTAGAATAAATTTAATTTGATATGATCAAATATAAATTTTATTTTTAAGATGTTTATGAAATAATTTAGATCTGAAAAATATGCATGATATAATACATGAGATGTATGCAAAACATGTTTTTAAGTTAGATCAATTTTATATATGTGATATATATATAGATCTAACTAGTTTTGTAGATTCATCATATTTTTGATTAAGGCGTTCCCCTTAGCCGTCCGATCATAAGAATAAAGAAGGGTTTAAAGGCCCTCTCCTTCCATTCGATGGGGTGTTCTTATGATGTGTAGGGGTGCTGCGCATTCGTCCTTAATCAGAAATCAAAAACTTATTTTCTGCAAAACCCTTGATCCTGAAACTCTAGAATTTTATTTACATGTTTTGTTTATGAATCCTAAACTTAATTAAGAATTAAGATTATGAAATATATTAGGTCTAAAATTGAGAATTTTCAGATCTAAGACATATTCATAAAATTGGGTTCGGGCTTGGATAGCTCAATTAGGTCTAGCGGTTGATCAAATCGAATCAAGAGTCGGTTAGATGGGAACAAGAGTGCTTAAATTGACCAGTCTAATAGGATTAAGTCTGGGTCAAGATCGAGTCACATGAGTGATCGATCAAGTTAACTCCTAATTAGGCTCAGTGGTTAGAGTCTGGATTGTAGGCTAACCCGATTGATTTTGGCTCAATAATTTGGTATCTAAGGTAAGTTTGGCAGATACGACCGACTGATTTTTAATTGAGAGCTACTCGACTCGAATGCGTTCTTATCGAGTTAATGGCATATCTCTTCCATCGATCTTACTTACCTGGTCATATTTGTCGGCTCAATCCTGATCTGAGGTGGCTAATAATTTGAGCTAACCCATGCCACTAGGTTAGTCATAATGATTATGACTATGTCAAGTCAAGTTTAAAGAGACCTAAATCAAATCTTTCTAAGAAAATATTAAGTCTAAGATCTTCCACCATTATAGATGTGCAGATCCTTTCCGAGATTGATTATTCTCGGCTGGTCACAGTGGTTTAGTTGCACCGGAAAGACGCAATCATGTCTATTAGATATTGGATGCTACGGGCTGGAGGATGGATTGGGCTCAATATTCTGGATACGGTGAGAGACCCAATTAAGAATCCAATCTGTGCAAATAGTAGATGTGACTTAACTAAGGAGTGAATCAATATTTCGGGTATGGTGAGATTCATGAATTAGAGACAAAGCGTGGGTGCACCATGATTAGAGAATCATTGGACAATTGTTCACTCATTGGCTAATCCATCATCAATAACTGTTAGGTGAGGTGATGAGTCAGTTAGTGGGACTGCACCACCCACTAGAAATTATTAATCATGGAGATTTTCGTAGAGGGAGTGTAGGGATCTAAGAAAATAGTGGAAGCTAATTTGTTTAAAAATCAAAATTCTAAACAAATTGGTCAAGTCTTAATTATAAAATCTAATTAGAAACTTTGACTCTCTACAGAAAAATATGTGCATTCAACCCACTAGCCCGTATCCTGGACACTCATAGACTGACTGGACTTAATTACAAGGATTGGTTCCGGAACTTCAAAATTGTTTTGGGTTCTGAGAAGTTAACTCATGTATTGGACCAGGATTTCCCCACTTTACTAGCCCGTCCGTCCGCTGAACAGAGAGCGTCTCTTGACAAATGGACGAATGAAGATAACAAGGTCAGATACTACATGTTGGGCTCAATGTCTGATGAGCTTCAGCGCCAACATGAAGATATCAATACTGTCCGCCAAATATTGGCTCACTTGCAAGAGTTGTTTGGTGAACAGAGTCGCACAGCCAAATATCAGGTCACTAAACGATTTTTTAAGACTAAAATGCGTGATGGACAGTCAGTCCAAGATCATTATCTGATGATGATCAAGGACTTGAAAGAGCTTGAGAAGCTCGGAGTGAAATTAGACCAGGATCTGCAGAATGACATAATTCTGCAATTCTTGACTGATGCGTATGGGTAGTTCATTATGAACTACCATATGCATAAACTTCAGAGTACTCTGGCCGAACTTATGAACATGCTGGTTACTGCTGAGCTTTCTATGAAAGATTCTAAAGGCTCAGTACTTGCTATGGAACGGACTTCTTCCAAGAGAAAGTCTTTTGGAAAGAAGAAGTCTGTGAAAAGACAAAAGATAGAAGGTGGAAAAAAGAAGGCAGAGTTGAAGAAGAAGGCCGCTGACAAAAGAAAGTATTTCCATTGTAACACAGACGGCCACTGGAAGCGGAACTGTTCTATATACTTGGCCATCCTGAAGAATAAGGAGACAGGTCCTTCTGGAGGTATGCTCGTTATTGAATCTAATCTTACGATTTTTTCTGCATCCAGTTGGGTGCTTGACTTTGGTTTTAGTGCTCATTTGTGCACTTTCATGCAAGATCTTGAGGATAGCAGGAGGCTGAGGGATGGTGAGATGATCCTACGCATCGAAAATGGAGCAAGGGTTGCTGCTGTGGTCGTGGAAATCTATCCTCTTCGATTACCGTCTGGCATAGATTTAGTACTTAGGGATTATTACTATATGCCTGCTGCAAGCAGGAATTTGATTTCTGTTTCATATTTAGCACAAGAAGGCTATGTAATTAGTTTTCTTAAGGACCATTGTAATATTCTTTATGAAAGAAATAAAATTGCAAATAGTTTCCTCATTAACGATCTCTATCAGTTACATATTGATGTATCTATCTTTAATATCGAGTAAAATGTAAATGCCATAAGATCAAAACGACCCAGAGATAGTCAAAACGATAGGTATCTATGACAGCTAAGGCTAGGTCATATAGTAGAAGATAGAGTTAACAAATTGGAGAAAATCGAATTATTGAGTCCATTAACTATCGAGTCATATCCAATTTGTGAATCATGTCTTCATGGCAAAATGACTAAGCTCCTTTTTATAGGACATGGGGAAAGGGCCACGAATCTACTTGCCCTAGTACATACTGATGTGTGCGGCCCATTTGAAATGCCGGTTAGAGGCAACTTTATCTACTTCATAACCTTTACCGATGATTTATCTCAATATGGATACGTGTATCTTATGAGACACAAGTTTGAAGCTTTTGAAAAGTTCAAAAAATTCAGATATGAAGTAGAAAAGCAAACTGAAAAATCCATTAAGATTCTTCGATCATATCGAGGAGGTGAATACCTTAGTCGAAAATTTCTGGACTATCTCAAGCAAAATGGTATAGTCTCTTAATGGACTCCACCTAGAACACTTTAATTCAACAGAATTTCAGAATGGAGGAACCGGACCCTATTAGATATGGTCTGATCCATGATGAGCTTCACAGACCTTCCTGATTTTCTTTGAGGACATAATCTATTAACTACTATATATATACTGAATAGGATTTTCTCTAAAATCGTTCCTACCGTACCGTATGAGATATGGCATGGTAAGAAACCAAGTCTAAGTCATCTTAAAATTTGGGATTGTCTGGCTCATGTCAAAAGACAATAAGTGAATATGTTAGAGTATAGGTCCTTTAGAGCTCGATTTATAGGATATCCTAAAGAGTCATTAGGATATTATTTCTAAATTCCAGAAGACCACAATGTGATTGTGAGTCGGCATGCCATCTTTCTTGAAAAATAGTTTATTTAAGATAGCGGCTTGGAAAGCAGATCAAACTCAAGGAGAAAGTCTCGTAAGAGCAACAAGCTAAGGATCCCATAGAACCAAATCAGGTTGAGCCAATACAATTACTACCTCCACCTCGTAGATCGAAAAGGATTTTCCGTCCCCCTGAAAGTTACTTAGGTACTATTTCAAAAAAAATAGAGAAAATGTTTCTCGTAGGTAATGGGTTCATGGTAATGATCCCAAAATCTATGACGAGACGATATCAGATATCGATTTCGAGAAATGGTTAGAGGTAATGAAGTCAGAAATTGATTCGATGCATTCAAACCAAGTCTGGATCTTGGTAGATCCACCAGAAGGTATAGTACCTATTGGGTGTAAATGGATCTACAAAAGAAAGATTGGTGCAGATGAAAATGTTGAGACATTCAAAGCTAAATTAGTGGCAAAAAGGTATAGTCAGCGCGAAGGCATTGACTATCAGGATACCTTTTCGCCAGTAGCTATGCTAAAGTCCATCCGCACATTGCTTGTTATTGCAGCCTATTTCGATTATGAAATATGGCAAATGGACGTGAAAATAGTGTTCTTAAATGGATACCTTGAGGAAGATATCTATATGAAACAGTCAGTAGGTTTCACATCCAATGATGCTGATCACAAAGTTTGCAAGCTGCAAAGGTACATATATGGACTTAAGCAAGCATCTCGGAGCTGGAATATTCGTTTTAATGATGTGGTCAAATTGTTTGGTTTCATTAAAAACGAGAAGGAATCATGTATTTTCAAAAAGATCAGTGGGAGCGCAATTGTCTTCCTCGTACTGTACGTGGATGATATCCTCCTTATTGGGAATGATATTCTCATGTTGATCACAGTTAAAATGTGGTTATCAAAAGAATTCTCCATGAAAGACCTAGGAGAAGTATTCTTCATTCTAGGAATTAAGGTCTATAGAGATAGACCGAGTAGGATGCTAGGTCTTTCACAAAAGATGTACATAAAGGAAGTGCTAAAGAGGTTTAGCATGAAAAACTCCAAGAGGAGTTTGGTATCCTTCAGACATGGCATTCATCTCTCCAAGAAAATGTGCCCTAGCATACCTGAGGAGATAGAACGCATGAGCAAGATCCCTTATGCTTCAGCAGTAGGGAGCCTTATGTATGTCATGTTATGTACACGATCTGATATAGCCCATGCTGTGAGTGTCACGAGCAGATATCAATCGAATCTAGATGAAGAACACTGGACTTCTGTGAAATGTATCCTTAAATACTGAAGAAGAACTAAAGATATGTTGTTGGTTTTTGGTAATGGAGAACTCCAAGTCCAGGAGTATACAGACTCGGATTTTATGTCCGATATAGATGATCGAAAGTCAACATCTGGAAGTCTGTTTGTGTGTAATGGTGGTGCTGTCAGTTGGAAGAATTTCAAGCAGACAGTGATAGCAGATTCCACCATGGAAGCAGAGTACATCGCTGTGTCAGAAGCTGCGAAGGAGGCATTCTGGTATAAGAAATTCACCGCAGAAATTGGAGTGATGCCGTCAAATGCCATTCCTCTCTACTGCGACAATAATGGTGCCATAGCCCTTGCTAAGGAGCTAAGGTCTCATCAGAAATTCAAGCATATCGAGCGGCGATACCATCTCATCCGTGATTACCTCGAGAAGAGTTATGTCGAGGTCAAGAGAGTCAATTCCGCAGACAATGTGGCAGACCCACTCACAAAGCCGTTAGGCTAGCAGAAGATCGAAATCCATCTTGAGAAGCTAGGATTTAGAATTGTAGCAATTGGTTTTAGGTCAAGTGGGAGTTTGTTAGATATGTGTATCCTAGAAGCCAGAATTGGCTAACACTTGTAATACACATCTAAAGGCAAAATTATAATTTTGACTATAAATAATAAAATGGATTATTTTCTATCATAGTGTGTATTTGAAACCGTCTGTAATACATCCCTTGAGTTAATGAAAATGATAGTTCATATTTTCAAGAGTTGAAAATTTAAGACATGAATTTTCATTATTAACTCATAAAATGCTCCCGACCATAGGATCATCATGAGGATGGTGATTGATTCGTAAAGTTAGTGTACGATCGCTTCTTTAGGATAGATGAGTTTTGAGTTTACGATGCAGAGACACCGGAGCGAGAGTACAGGTACTCGTTAGAGAACGAGTGCACTAAGCGTGACCACCTCGAGCAGTCATGAGGAAGTCTATCTTCTCGTCAATGACTAGCTCGAAGCTGCAGTGATGTGTCTGGTTCTTTGACCTGAGGTGCATCGACAGTTCACCTTGAGGGTGTTATAGTTTGACTACACCATAACTCGGTCTCCTAACCATTCGGAATCCTAAAGTGTATGTTGGCTATAACATGTTCATTGTAGAAATTGGATTGCACCAATAGGAGATCTATCTACCTCGGTAGATGAGGAGCAGTCCTATGATGATCATGAGAATCACGCCCATAAGCCCATGGCCATGGCAGAGTGAAATGATAGAAAGAGTTTCTATTAGAGTTTTCACATCGGACTTAAATCGAATGATTAATTCATATGATGGAAATTAGGGATTGACGAGATCACCTTAACCCTAATCCGATCGGGGCTCAAGATAAAGGAATTTAATTACACAGGTAACTACACCGAGAGGTTCATTTTCAGTTCTAATGGGTTGCCACCATATGCTGCTAGGTGTCACTGGTGGATTTTGGGAGCAATTAGAATGATTTGGATGGTCGATCATACTAATTGTCTGAATCAGAAAAGTTCTGATCCATCGGAAGGTATTTCGATGATGTCGATGGTAGAGATCATGACATATCCCATTATCATACGGAACTAAATCTAACTAGATCACACAAACAAAGGTTTGGATCTGGATATTATCAATTGGATTAATCCAGTTCAATTGATTTGAATAAGATTCAATTAGGTTCAAGGAAATCGTGCTAGCACACGATTGAGCTTGATATTCTCCTTCAACAATTATTAAAAGTTATCTCGACTGAGCCAAATGTATTTAGACTCACTCAGAAACCTTGGTCTGACTGGAGCTTGTTCAGGTCAGAAAATGATTGTCTTAATTTATAAGATAAATTTGAGACAATACCTGCCATTTTTCATCACCTGCTAAATCTTGTTCTTTGACTTTAGTCAAACGTTGATTTTTGACACTTAGACAACTGCCCATGTGTCATGCACCCATAGGAGAGTAGATGGGGCTTTGTCCCCCTGCTAAAAGGAGGAAAGGGAGGGGGCGCACGCCTCCCATAGGAGAGTAGATGGGGCTTTGTCCCCCTGCTAAAAGAGGATAAAGATTGGAGTCCCATATGGATGGGACTCCAGTTGCTTTATGCTTTCTACTTGGGTGGCGCCAAAGACTCTTCTTTAACCAGTCTTGGCGCCACCTAAGGAGGTTTGTGAGGGACTCTAATCTGATTGGATCAGATGATGTCATCCTATCAATCAGATTTAGATCTAATTGCACAAAGAGCCTTGATTGGCCGGGATTATGTGGCACTGCATGGCGCAGCAGGGTCTATATAAACCCTGTCTGCGCCCAAGATTGAGAGCTTCTGCCCTTGTCCATGCCACATATCCCCTCTCTCCTTCTCCACGCCTTCTTCAGATTCTCTCTCCTCTCCATGCCCAAAAAGTTTTGGGCTTCAGTTTGGTGCGATTCAAGCAAAAGAAAGACAACAAAAAAGTAAGAAGGCAGCACTGCTGCAAGAGATAACACCCGATCTTTCAAAAGGTGTTTTGAAGATTCTTCAAGATCAAAGATCCAGAATTTGATCTTTGGAGTACAGAATTGAGAAGGGAGAAGATCTCCAGATCCTAACCTGAGTAGATACCGGTAGAGGCCAGATGCTTACATGGCTACATCCAGAACCTCATGCAAACATCAGGATCATCATAGGATAATAGGATTACCCACAACAAGGTACAATTAAATTAGATTTAATTTATTTTATTTTATCAGATCTGAAGAGTCTCAGATCTGATTTGGATCTAAGAAGAAATTTTTGAAATATCCCTCTTGATCTAATCAAATCTGAACGAACCTGACCCGGGAAACAGGATTTTTCCTTCACTATTTATGCTTTTAAGAGAAGCACCATCATCAAAATTTTTGATTTTTGGAGATTATAAGTATTCCTTTGCGGTGGATTTCACGATTCTTCTTGTCTTCTCTTTTAGCCCTCCTCTTATGCTCTCTTATTTAACCTTGTCTTTAGCTCTTCTTGATCATAAAGGTTCAAATTTTTGTTTTTGAATTATGAATAAGTTCTATGGAAATAGCCTTTGAATTGTGGATAAGTTCTATGAAAATAACCTCTGTGCATGTGTGGGTAAGGTTGCATACGTTTGACCCTCCCCCAAACCTTGCAATTGCAAGAGCCTCGTACAGGGCATCCCGTTATAACTAGGGACAAGTTCTCAAAAGAGGGAGTTTGATGTGGCTTAGATTTAGAAATTTATTAGATTGTGTGGACAAAACATGAATCTGTAAGAGAGTGGAAAGGTTCTAGAATGCAAAGGTTCTCACTTGATTTTTGGAATTTTGCCAAATTTAGTTTTCTATTTTTTTTAATTTTTAATTTTTTGTATTTTGGATCAAGCTTTATGGCCATCAGCCAACTATTCATTAGTAAAAATAGTATTCTAATCATGATAAAAGTTTTATACTTTAGAATCAAGATTGATATTAAAAGTTTTGTAAACTTAGTTTTATTGAGGATCCATGTAAGCTTTCAAGAGTAAGGCCATGATTACAAAGTTTGAGATCCTGAGAATAAACTTTTTGTGATGGATTCAACTATTCTTCTCCTGCTTGCTTGACCTTCTTATTAATCTTTGATTTTTATCTTAATCTGTTCTTCCTTGCAAAAGTTCTTAAAAATTCAACTATTTGGTTTGGGCAAAGTCAGAGTTGTTTCAGCATTTATGGCTGTTTTGAGAGTTCATATTCAAATTTCAGATTTTTGGTCCAGAAGCAGTAAAGAAATAGAAAAACATAAATAGAAGAGAACAATATTCAGATGTCATTTCAGAGTATATTTTATGATTTTGAACCTTCAGTTGTTTTTGTATGTAGTTTGAATTATTTGACATCTTTTACAAACCGTAAGAATAAAAATAAAACCTAGGAATCAGAAAGAAAATAAGAAAAAAAAATCACAAATTACACCAATAAATCAGACAAAATATTAAAGTGATAAACTGATAATATGTAGTTTGGTGAGAATCTTCTACACCAACAAGATATCATAGTTTGTGATACTTTGTGAATTTTACTGTTTTCTATGATACTTTATAAGTTGTGAGCAAGGTTTACAAGATATTGCACAGTTTGATTAATAATAGCATATCTTAGAAAAAAAAGTGCAAACCAAAACCTACTTGCACGTAATTCTACTTAAAAATTATTAATTTTGAGTTCATTCCTGCAAAAAAGGTGTTTGAGAGGCTTAATATATAACACAAGAACAATCTCAAAATGAATGAAAAATAACGAGCCTCAAATTAAGATTCTTGCCTAAATTTAGACATTTTGGACCATGTATGCAATAACTTTGGCCCTATAAGTTAGTTGTGGTTGAAATTATGGAACCAACCTGAAGATGTGAACATAGTTTAGTTTTATTTTTTTAGAGTTATGGACAGACTTGAAACCATGATCTGTCCAATGTTTCCTTTCTGTGCTCTATATGTTTCCCCATATAGCCGAATTCGAATTATCAGTCAGGGCTCTTGAATCTTCCGTAGGTGTAGTTTATCACATTCTCATTATATTATTACAGCTCTCATTCTTATTTGCTGTTATTGTTTCATCCTGCAGGAACTACACAATAAACGATTGTTGTTAAAAGAAAAAACAAAGGATAAAACAAAATCTAAAGGTACCTTCTGATCTCTAACCTTTTGTTATCATAATCAGTTCATTCATATTTTTTGTGATTTCTTCAGGGAATGCTGGTAGGACTGCGAAGATGTGCTTGGAGGAGGTTGACATTAAGGATGGTAAAGATGTATCTGCATCTGGTGTCACTGAAGATTCAAATATTTCCAAATTAAAGGAAAATACATGCTTGGTAAGTGCAACAAACTACTCTTTACTTTTCTTAATAATAAACATTTTAAAGTCTGTGGCACTTCTTAATTCTTGGGATCATCTTTGTGTAATTTCTTTGTAGCAATTTAGAGGATCAGTCTATGCTTAATCATGATAATTATGATACATCTGCTGGCTCTGGAATAAATTTTTGGGTGTGCATGAATGAGTCAAACAGATTTTTTTTTTTTTTTTTTTTTTGCAGATCGCAAAAAAAAAAAGATAAAAGATAAAAGGCACTCTTCTGTATATTCAGATATATAAATTAATCAGGATTAATTTACCAAAAAAATTAATATTATTGTTACTTCTGCTATTTATTAATGAGATGAGGCTGTAGAATTTTGGGTAATTAGTTTTACTGATACTTCAGATCTTTATATTTGAATGGCAGGCGGCTTCAAGTCTATTTGTCCCTTAAAAAAAAAAAAATCCCAGTTGACTTATTGGAACTAACTCTATATTCTCATTTCATCAGGTAGAAAAAACTAATCCAGACCCAAAGAAGAGACGGAAGTTACATTGGGGGTATTGTTTCTTTCTCATAACTTGTCCTTATGTTTGCGACCTTGTTTTCAACATTTTTTTGTTGCATTCATGTTTGTCATGAATCCATGGTTGCATCGTTGATCCATGGCAAGCATACAAAAATATATACTTCACATGCTTCATACTGTCATTTACTTTTTTGATTTTTGAAATAATTCTATGCATCAACATGTCAGAGTATCATTGTATTTTCTTGTTTAAGTTGAAATTACATGTTCTTCATGAAGCATGCTGTAGATGGTTCTAATTTACTTAAAAGTTATATGAAAAATGTGTTTATGGTTTTGACCACAGTGATCTATTCTGAGAAGTTGAATACGTCAGATGCATTCTTGTTCCCTAAGGGAAAGTGAGGGCTTTATTTAATTTTTTCCTGGTCCCACTATAAAGATATTTGATTAATCTAGTATGAAGTTGTTCATTAGATATCATTTATTTTACGCCTTGTGGTTAAATACCATTGTCACATGGTCCAAAACCTAGTATGTTTAGTTGCTAAGGGCTTGGTCAGCGGCAGTGAGTAACTTTGAGACTTTCTTGCTGGCATCAAATTCAAGTCTATATGAATGATTGCTATGCATCTACATTGGCTGCTGCACTAGTTGGGCATGGAAAAGCATTACTTGATGAATGCCTATGAGGATAAAACAGCATACAAGAATTGTTGCTTAAGCAAGCATGATAAAAGTTGTAGGTTAAAGTTGAATGTGGACTTGAATAACTGCCAGGAGTTGGGCCTTGTTAGTGTAGTTGGAATTAGTATTTTTATGTCTTCATTGGTTCTTGTTAGCCATCCTAACTGCAAAATTCTTCTAATTAACTAGTCTTAGTTTCCTAGTGTCTACATTAGTGGTAGCATCGTAATAAGTTTTGGTGATGATAAAGGCATCAACAGTTTGAACAACATCACAAGAAAAATTTTACACCATATATCTTGGTAAAATAGGTACATTCTTAGTGCTGCGATGGCCTGGTCTATAGAATGAATCGGTTATTGATCTTCCACAAGAGATTTAATTTGTTGGAATTCAATGCATGGAAACTCCTATCAACCTAAATGTGTTTGTGGTGAAAGTTGTGAAAGTTAAAAGAATATTAATAGAACCACAAAGGGAAATAACTTGGTGACTTCTCATCAATGTTTTAACTTAATAATTACTACTACTCTTGTGCTCATGTGATGTATGTGTGAGGAAGCATGGATTGATGTGATCTATCTTTTAAAGGCATTTTCTATCATTTATGTAACTTGATAGATATATTCCTGCCATCGGCTGGCGGCACCTATCCTGTTTTCACCTTTTGAGTGCAACAAAATAACCATGATAAGTATATATTTGAGGTGGGGAATATCTTTGGAGATGTGAGTTGAGGAGAGGAGAGATGCATGGAATTGGTGGTTAGTTTACCACTTGAAGCATCTGCAACAGTTTGACCAAGAAACAGGTGTTCCATATGGTAGAATGTTATTAATCAGCTCTCAATGTCCCAAAACAACCCATAAATATGTTATGATTCATATTCTTCCCTATCTAAGACATAATGTCATGATACATATCCTTCCCTATCTCAAATGTATATTGGGTTTGCTCACCTATTGACATGGGATGAAGCTTGTATTAAAAAAAATTGGCACTTGGAAATTGGATTTACGATATTCAATGTCAAAATTAAGTGATCTGCCATGGCACATACTGTTAGTAAACTTTTGTGGTTAGAGTTGCTCCTACAAAGATGAAGTCTTTATTTAGGACCTTAGGCTCTCATGCAGATCAACTACCAGATGTTCAGAAAGGCTTTCAAGATGGCATAACTATCAAATTTTGTTCAAAAATTATGTACTTTTATAAGGCCTTTGATTAGTTGTGTACTTCTGTAATGCTTTTGACTATTTTGTATTTTACCTATTTGTTTTTTCTGTGTTATGCGCTCATGCAAATTGATTTTCTAGCCAGTATTTGATGTGATCCAAAACTTTAAAGGTTATGATATCTAAGCTTGCAAGTTGGACAGCAATGATTTGATCTCTAATGGACTGCTCCACATGGTTGTGGTTGAATTTGGGAGATGATTGATTATTTTGACCCACTTGGTGTTCCATTTAAATGCATCAAAATCTCTTTGTTTGATAAAGAAGAAAAAAGAAGGGAAGGGGGAACGGTTACCTTCCTACAAGCTTCAGTTGCCACAGATTTGGGCTAATGATGGCCAAATGTGGAGTAGGAGAACAAGATTCCCTTTCACCGACCCTCTCCCATTGAAAACCTAGGGAAAAAAAAACTAAAGAAAAATACCACTGACCCTTGCTTCATGGGTACCAGGCCGAACCAGCAAGTGCCAGTCAGTACTGCTGAATATTAGTAGTTGACAATAGTGGTATTTAACTGGCTCTGCACAGTTTGACCGGGAACCAAGTAAACGGCCCTGGTCTGGGTGCCAGTTCCTCACCTGGTCGGTAGATTACACACCTTACTGCCTGGTTCAGTCTGTTATCAGAAATGCTGGTATTAGTGTTTAAATTAGTCAGGCTGCTCCATCTTTGAGTGCCAAAATGTTGTGGCTCATGTATTTTTTTATAATCAAGATTGGTATTTTGATGGTAAATGCTAACACATTTCTTTGTCATTTGCAGGCTTGACACAAAGGAAAGATGGGAAAGGAAAGCAAACATGTAGATTGTTGAGAATTAACATGCCAACTCAAGTAGCATAATTGATACTGTAAATAACTTTTAAAAAAAAGAGCCAAAAGTTTGTATTTTAAACCTTTGTAATGGATCCAAATTGGAACTATTTTTAAGAGAAATGGTTGATCTTGAAGCTGTGTCTCAATTAAGTATGATGATTTTGCTCTTATCAGATGGTGATTTTGCCATTTGCATTATATATTCATTTCAGGAGAATTTTTAAAAGTTGGACCTGATTTTGCTTGTTGACAGGCTTGTCGGTGCCATCAAATGCAAGTAATGAAACCAGAAAAAACTCCGCCATGTAGGTTTATGGTTGTTGCGAGACATCATGGTAACTTTATTTATTTTTTTTTTATAAAGGATATTGCGTTTTTATTAATTCTTTTAAGCATGAGAAACCTTACTAGCTCTGGTACAAAATCACATCAGTGCTTTTTATTTCTATCTGGATCTTCTTGTTTTTCTTAAGAAAAATTGCATTCCTGGCTCACAATTCTGGCGTAGTCTCGTAGACAATCTATGTGATGGACAGGGAGTCCCACATCACGCCTTCCGTGTATGTTATGTTGCTGATTCTCAGTCGCTTTAAGTTGAGCAATACTTAAACTAGTAATAAAGTTGGTAATTACCTACATCACATTCATCCAAGAGCATGGTAATTTGTTTGGCTACTCAATGTTTATTAACTGTCAGATGTTTGTAGTTCCATTCAACAAAGTTGACCATCAAGTTTTCTAACCATTTGATCAAAAAATTTGACACCTGTGAGGTTGGGTATTTGTTGTACCCTTTAGATGATGGACCTTAGGTGTCACCCCTTTTTCCCTTCAACATGATAACCAGTTTTCTAACATAGGCACTACATGGAGTAACGTAGACTAGATTTCATCTAACTTTAAGAGGTCTTGTAGTATTTGCTAAAGATCATTATAGAAATTTATGATATTGTATGATATCTGCTGCTTTCAAGCTGCACATTTACAAGGAGCCTGGGCCTAGTACTATTCTCGCCCAAGCATGCTCAATGGCACTGCTGCTATCATCGCACCCTAACACTCTCCTTTGAGAGGCCACCGGCAGGAGGTTACAAAGGAATTTAGAAAATAAAATTCTTTGAAATCACTATATTCGCAAAACTGAGCAATTAGTGTGTGAAATGTTTAAGGGAATCATTGACAAAAAAAAAAAAAAAAAAAAACCGTGCTACCTTTAGCCCATCGCTATCTTTATATTGTTATAACATTTATTACTTTTTGATATTTTACGGAGAATTATGTCACAAGAGCTATAGTTTGTAGAGAAGGAATACAGTGGGGCATAAAGGACCACATATTTTCACAATGTGTCCAATGGAACTCAGACAAACAACATGATCCATTACAAGCTGGGCGAAAAAGCCTTCATTGTTTAATCCTGGGAGAACGACCTAGGTACGTGAAAATCTCGTCCTATAGAATCCAAATAGTACGGGTCCACCGGCCTCATCTAATTTACCCAGGGTGATTGATTTTAAATAAAAAGCAAATGTTGATTGCGTACGTTTGGCCTGACAAATTCCATCATTCATACGTAAATTGATCATAAATCTAATGATGACAATTGGATCGATTAAATTAAACAAAATTAAATATAAATCTAATTTATTTATTAAATAAATAAAAATTTAAAATTCAAATTTATCATATTTAATAAATAAATAATCTGATCCGATCTATTTAATTTTTTTTATAAATAGATAATTTATTTAATATATTAATCTTATACACATGTATGAGTTATATAATTTGTTAAGCTGTTTAATAATAGGTAATCTGGTTAATTCGATCTGATTCAATTATTAAATTGATCAAACGAACCCGATCCAATTATTAAATAGTATAAATAAATTAGTCTGTTTACGATTTAAATCTATTTAGTCCAAATTTAAAGATTTGGATTGGTAAATCAAACCATATTTTATTAGTTTTAAGGTCAAAGAGGAAGACAACTGAAATTTTATTTCGATATGCTCAACGGATATGAGATTTTAAAGGTTACGTTAGAAGGTAAATCGGAGACATCATCGGTCATTTTAGGCTTTTCAGATAACAAATGTGGGTTGCATTAGAAGGTGAGGAGAATACGTGGAGGCATATCATATCCCAACCAACTTATGCATGATGAATGAGAACATGATAGCTCGAATTTCAATGGACAACGTACAGCAACCTTTAGAACATCTGCCTAATGTTACTAAGCAATGTTACAAACCAAGAAATCTATGCAACAATATAGTACTTATGGAACATCGAAAACCTTCCCTATAATTGAAGTTAAAGAATCCATTGTAAATCTTATTTTGTCTTTTCTGGCGGATGCCCTTTTGATGCACTTTACATGGAAGACATTCTCTATATGAAGCCATCCTTATTTTCTCAAATCAATTTATCTGACCGTAAAGTTGATGAATTCCTTTGATGCATGGTGTTCTAGGAATCAATCACACACCTCAAAATACTGAATTTTTTTAGCGTCCCAGGATTTTAATACAGTTGTCAGACAACGTGGTATCCTTTTGTAAAATCAAGCAAACGGAGGAGTAAGCAAAACCCTATAGCAAATATAGGAGTTAGCATTAAATGCTTCTCAACTAAGCGCACTCGTTTGCAGGATCCTATATTTAAATAAAACCAACAGATGACGAGGAACTCTACCACCGGTTGTCGACCAAGCTGTGTGAGTACAAAACAAGGACCATTAAATGTTGTCTCGAACGGCTTGAGTGTCCTTTCCAAAGCACGCGGAGTAAAGGACTACCTCTTCCACCAGCTTTAAAACCTACATCCCAACGGTACGAATTTAATAGTAAGATATAGTACTCCCAACCTTTTGTTCTCTTCGACGCATCCTATATTGGCGCACGGATCAATATATATATATATATATATATATATATATATATATATATAAAATATACTACTTTGAGCCCATCACCATATGTTCATCGGAATGAGCAGGCCATGGAATCAAACCTGGACATCCTCTAGGATATTCCATTTAGGTGATCCCTTGGGTCAGCATATAATAAATTATAGGACCAAATTTTTAAAATTATATTTAATATAAATAATAATAATAATATAAATTATTTAATAATTAATATTATTTATAATTTAAATAATTTTTTAATAAATTTCTATCTGAGCCGATAGGGGGTGGCTCAGGCAGGACCCTCCGATGATCAAGTTAGCTCTGACCAACAGAAATAGAGTGCTCGAAAATAATTTCTACAGAGCTTAGAGATGAAGAGGAGATCTTAGAGATAAGAGAGATTAGAGTTAGTGTATCTAGAGGGTCCTTTTTATAGCGGAGCTTGATGATGACAGCTGTAGCCGCGTGCTAACGGGCCGCTCGAGGTTCGACGGAGTCAGTCTCATGGAAAGGTAACGTCTGCAGTGGGTTGATGGTGACAGCCATCGCCGCCTGATAGCGGATCGTTGTTGCTTGCGGTGGACTGATGGTAATGGCTGCAGCTGTCTTGATACTAAGCCGCTCGGGGCCGAATGAAGGATTGAAGAACTTCGACGTGTGCCCATTTCAGAGGAGTTCGAACTCCTGAAGAGGAAGCTCGGAAGGAGTTCGGCTCCCATAGGCGTCTGACTGGAGGTGCATGGCTAAGGCTCGGCCACTGGAGAGTTCGGTAGGAGCTCGATCGGTGAGAAGTTCGGCTCCTGAAGAAATTCGGTCGAAGAGGAAGCTTGGAGGGAGTTCGGCTCTCGCAGGTGCCTAGTTGGAACGACGCGGAGAGAGTTCAGCTCTTGCGGGAGTCTGACTGAAGCTCGGCAGTTGAGTTCGGCTAAAGCCCGACTGCTAGTCCAAAGGAGCTCGATCGCTAAGTAGTTCGACCGACTGAATGGGTTCGAAGAAGCTCGGCCGCTGGGGGTTCGACTAAGATCCATCTGCTAAGGCTCTTCAGTGGCTACTGGTTGCATTAGGCTGAGCATCGAACTAGACTTCGACAGGAGCGGGGTTTATCTCCAATACTAGCCCCCCCACTCCCGAGTTTGAAACTCGAAGGAAGGGAGTGTAGAAAAGGCGACTATCGAAGTCTTCTTCTGGGCTCCGTGCTGGTTCAGATCGAAGCTCGGGAGAGATCTCATCTCCAGCTAAAGTTGATATTAAAGTTGAAGCCCGGGAGAAATCCCATCCCCAACCGAGGTTGAGGTAGGCCTCGTCCGCTGCGATCGAAGTTAGAGGTTGAGCTCCTCAGGGGCGATATTGTCTCTAGCAGCCGAGGTTAATACGGACGCTCGAGAGAGATCCTATCTCTAGCTGAGGTCGAAGTTAAAGCTCCCCAGCCGAGGTTGGCCCGGTCACTCGGAGGAGATCTTATCTCCTTTGGCCGAGGTTAATGCGGGCGCTCGCGTTAGGACGAGGTTGTCTCCGATCTTATCTCTAGCCGAGGTTGTCTCGGCCGCTTGGGAGAGATCTTCTTTGGCCGAGGTTGAAGTTGAAGCTCTCCAGTCGAGGTTGACACAGTCGCTCGGAAGAGATCCCATCTCTAGCCGAGGTCGAAGCTGAAGCTCTCCAGCCGAGGTTGGCCCGGTCGCTCGGGAGAGATCCTATCTCTTTTGGCCGAGGTTGATGCGGGTGCTCGCATTAGGACGAGGTTCTCCTCCTATTACTAATAAGTTGTGGGGGCACATTCGGACCATCGTCCGTCTCCCTCCGTCTCGTCTAAGGTGAACGAGGCCTTTGACTTTGCTCGCGTTAGGATGAGATTCTCCTCCTGTTCCTAACGGGCTGTGGGAGAACATTCGGACCGTCGTCCGTCTCCCTCCGTCTCATCTAAGGAAACGAGGCCTTCGACTTTACTCGCGTTAGGACAAGGTTCTCCTCCTATTTCTAACGGACTGTGGGGGCACATACGGACCATCGTCCGCACCTCTTCCCTCGTCTCGTCCTTTGAGAACGAGGCCTTCGACTTTGCTCGCGTTAGGATGACCTCCTATTTCTCTAATGGGCCGTAGGGGCACATACGGACCATCGTTCGCACCTCTCCCTCCATCTCGTCCTTTATGAACGAGGCCTTCGACTTTGCTCGTGTTAGGACGAGGTTCTCCTCCTATTCCTAACGGACTGTGGGGGCACATTCGGACCATCGTCCGTCTCTCTCCCCCGTCTCGTCTAAGGTGAACGAGGCCTTCGACTTTGCTCACGTTAGGACGAGGTTTTTTCTCCTGTTCCTAATGGGCTGTGGGGGCACATACGAACCGTCGTCCACGCCTCTCCCCCCGTCTCGTCCTTTGTGAATGAGGCCTTCGACTTTGCTCGTGTTAGGACGAGGTTCTCCTCCTGTTCGGGACCGTGGGGCACATTCGGACCGTCGTCCGTCTCCTCCCATCTCGTCTAAGGTGAACGAGGCCTTCGCTCGGAAGAGATCTTATCTCTAGTCGAGGTTGTCCATGGTCGCTCGGGAGAGATCTTATCTCTGACCGAGGTTGATGATCTTTGACCTGCTCATGTTAGGATGAGGTCTTCCTCCTGTTCCTAACACGGTGACTATTAACTGCTTCTTTCCTATCATCGCATAGTTTTTGCATCCAGAAACAATATTATTGGAAGAAAAGAATTTTACCAAAGGAAAGTTACGGGCAGCACATCCCCATTTCAGGGTCGTGGGGGGTTGCTCCTCCAGGTTCTCTTCGGCAATAAGTCCCGGGCCGGATGACCTCCTCTATCTCATGCTGGCCTTCTTAATTTGGAGCAAGCTCTTGGCATTATCGCTGGGAGACGACGAATCGCCGATGTACCAAGCTCCTCCTTGGAGTAACGTTGATGATGCCATGAGGTGGCCCATCTTATCATTTCTGGTTACGACAGCATCCTTGGCCGATCTTCTCGTTGCCATTTCTGGCTGGCGTCGAAGGAATTTACCCAGCCAC
Organism: Cocos nucifera; assembly: GCA_006176705.1. Classification (NCBI taxonomy): domain Eukaryota; kingdom Viridiplantae; phylum Streptophyta; class Magnoliopsida; order Arecales; family Arecaceae; genus Cocos; species Cocos nucifera. The sequence continues at coordinate 831,411 of QRFJ01002197.1, read as the reverse complement.
TCTTTTCTGATGAGCTCCTCAATTTCATCTCGGAGCTGCACGCACTTCTCAGTGTCATGGCCATGGTTGTGATGGTAGACGCAGTACTTGCGATGGTAGACGGGACCGTAACCCTTCTGGTCTTGGCAGCTGGTTCTTAACTTCTGTGAAAATTTGAGTTTGAGGAGCGTTGAGGGGGGCACAGTCGCAGAACTTTTCGGGAGGAGGACTTCTTCGCGCCCTTCTATCGAAAATTCCTTGGTGGTGAGCTTGAAAAGTTCGGGCCTTGCACTGTGGAGGTCGTAAGTGCGGCCGAACTTCATTCCATCCTTTTGTAAAACCTGTGGAAGAACTTCATGCCCCTTTGTTGGGGCTTTCTTAGAGTCATACTCAAGAGGGAGTCCTCGCTTGCCCTGGGATGGTTGTGAGCGCGGCCGAACTTTGTCTCACCTCCTGTGAAATCTTTGTAGGGGGCTTCCTTGGTGACATACCCGAGTGGGAGTTCGGCCTCACTTGTGCCGAACTTCATTCCGATGATGAGGTTTGAGGGGGGAGTTCGGCCTCACTTGCGCTGAACTTCATTTTGATGATGAGCTTCGAGGTGGAGTTCGGCCTCACTTGCGCCGAACTTCATTCCGTGAGAGAACTTTGTTCCACCCTCATCTGCATCGAACTTCGTTCCACTTTCCTGTGAAAGCTTCCGCGGGAGGACTTCATGCCCCTTTGTCAGAGCTTCCTCGATGATGAGCTTCGAGGTGGAGTTCGGCCTCACTTGTGTCGAACTTCATTCTATGGGAAAACTTCGTTCCGCCCTCGCTTGCATCGAATTTCCTGCTTCTTTTGTCCGGACTTCCTTGATGATGAGCTCGTGGGAGAGCTCGGCTTTTCTTGCGCTGCCGAACTTCATTCCGCTTTCCCACGAGACCCTCCGCGGGAGAACTTCCTGCTTCTTTTGTCCAAACTTCCTTGACGACGAGCTCGAGGGGGAGCTCGGCTTTGCTTGCACCGAACTTCATTCCGCTTTCCCATGAAAGCTTCCACGGAAGAACTTCCTGCTTCTTTGGTCCGAACTTCCTTAACTACGAGCTCGAGGGGGAGCTCGACTTTGCTCGCCCAAACTTCATTCCACCTTCTGTGAATCCTTTGTAGGGGGTTACGTTGATGACATACTCGAGGGAAAGTTCGGCCTTGCTTGCATCGAACTTCACTCCGCCCTTCTGTGAAGCTTTCGTCGGAAGGACTTCATGTTCTTTTATTGGGGCTTCCTTGGTGGCGAGCTCGAGGTGAAGTTCAGCCTCGCTTGCACCGAACTTCATTCCACCTCCTTGGACGTGGCCGAACTTCATTCCGCCTCTTTGCAAAACCTTCTCCCGGGGATGTTCATGCCCCTCTGTTGGAGCTTCCTCGATGATCGGCTCGAGGGGAAGTTCGGCCTCGCTTGCGCCGAACTTCATTTCTCTTTCCTATGAAACCTTCCGTGGGAGAACTTCATGCCCCTTTATCGGGGTTTCCTTGATGATGAGCTTCGAGGGAAGTTCGGCCTCGCTTGCGCTGGGAAGGTCGTGGACGTGGCCGAACTTCATTTCGCCTCCTTGGACGCAGTCGAACTTCATTGTGCCTCCTTGGAAAATCTTCTCCTGGGAATGTTCATGCCCCTCTGTCGAGGCTTCCTCGATGACTGGCTCGAGGGGGAGTTTGGCCTCGCTTGTGCCAAACTTCATTTCTCTTTTCCGCGAAACCTTCCGTGGGAGAACTTCATGCTCCTTTATCGGAGCTTCCTTGATGATGAGCTTCGAGGAAAGTTTGGCCTCACTTGCATTGGGGAGGTTGTGGATGTGGCCGAACTTCATTCCACCTCCTTGGACATGGTCGAACTTCATTGCACCTCCTTACAAAACCTTCTCCCGAGGATGTTCATGCCCCTCTGTCGGGGCTTCCTCGATGATGGGCTCGAGGGGGGGTTTGGCCTCGCTTACGCTGCCGAACTTTGTTCCCCTTCTGCGGGAGAACTGCTCTCCATTTCTCCTTCCTTAGGGTGATGGGTACGTTGGCCCTGGTACTCTTTGTTGGGATCGATTTTCGATATTTCGATGGTGGGTTTCTTGGTGGGGTCGCCATCGGAGGCTACTGTATGGTCTGCAATGCCTCCGTGAGGCCACGGATCTATCGGACAAGTAGGTCGAACTGCTTCACATCCACCATGGGTACAGGTGGAACCTGAGCTACCTGGGCTGAAGCAGGAACAGACGAATCTTGACAGGATCGGACCACGAAGGCCGCCAAGCGTTGAGTCGAAGCTTTCTTGGGAGGCATTTTCTTTTCGAGAGAGAAAAGAGAGATCTCCGGAGAGGAAAGAGAAAAATCATCGCCGAGCACTCCTTTAAGAACAAGAAAACCTTGGAGGCTCGGGCCCTCCTTCTAGCATCAATCTGTTGACGTAGAATCTGATCATCGTCGGAATTCGCTGGAGTGGAGGCTGATGAGATCGCCGTCGGGGACCTGTAAAATAAAGTTCCATCCGGAGTCGATAGGGGGTGGCTCCGGTAGAGAAATTAGAGTTAGCGTATTTGGAGGGTCCTTTATATAGCGGAGCTTAATGATGACAACTGTAGCCGCATGCTGACGGGCCGCTCGAGGTCCGACGGAGTCAGTCTCATGGGAAGGTGCCGTCTGCAGTGGGTTGATGGTGACAGCCATCGCCGCTTGATAGTAGATCGCTGTCGCTTGCGATGGACTGATGGTGATGGCTGCAGCTGTCTTGATACTGAGCTGCTCGAGGCCGAATGAAGGATTGAAGGACTTCGACGTGTGCCCATTTCGGAGGAGTTCGGACTCCTGAAGAGGAAGCTTGGAAGGAGTTCGGCTTCCATAGGCGTCTGGCTGGAGGTGCGTGGCTAAGGCTCGACCGCTGGAGAGTTCAGTAGGAGCTCGATCGATGAGAAGTCCAGCCCCTGAAGAAATCTGGCTAAAGAGAAAGCTTGGAGGGAGTTCGGCTCCCACGGGCACCTGGCTGAAATGACGCAGAGAGAGTTTGGCTCTTGCGGGAGTCTGATTGAAGCTCGATGGTTGAGTTCAACTAAAGTCCGACTGTTGAGAGTCCGAAGGAGCTCGACCGCTAAGTAGTTTAGCTGACTGAACGGGTTCGAAGAAGCTCGACCGCTGGGGGTTCGGCTAAGACCCATCTACTGAAGCTCTTCAGTGGCTACTGGTTGCATTAGGCTGAGCATCGAACTAGACTTCGGCAGGAGCGAAGTTTATCTCCAACAATTATATTATCATATATATTATTATTATTATATATTATATTATATAATATTATGTTATAATATTATATAATATATAATATAAATTATAATATATTATAATAATATTATATTATATTATATTATACTATATTATTATAATATTATTATAGTATATATTATAATAATATTATAACATATATAATATATTCTAATATATATTTATATTTATAATATATAATATAATAATATATTATTATTATTAAAATAATAATATAATAATAATATTATATAATATAATATTATGTTATATTATATATATTCTAAATATATTAGAATATAATATATAACATATATTTATATTATAAATATAATATATAATATAATATTATGCGATATTAGTAATATTATAATATAACATAATATTATATTATATATATTATATTTATAATCTAAATATATATTATATATTATATTCTAATATATATATTTAGAATATATATAATATAATATATTATTATTATTGAAGGAAATGCGTAGGATTTCTAGCTTTGATTTTCAAAATTTTTTTCAAAGATTGCACAACAGAAATGATTATTAGTCATATTAATAATAAAAGTTACATATTTAATTTGAAAATTCTATACTATACAGGATCTAATGTACGTATATATGCATGCATATCTGAAAAATAAAATATCAAGTATAGTAAAACTATTTTACTGTTTTTACGTGTTCAGAATACGTTATCTTTTCATAAATAGATGATCTTCATAATTTGATCTCTATGATATAGATCTGATCGCCGCAATACAGTCACACACACGTTTGATCTCTATGGGTGATCCATAGGAGGTCTTGATTTCGATCAGTTTCTCTCGAGTGCTAGCTCGTTGCAGGAATCTTTGATGGTTAATATCAGATCGAACTCCTTCGATCTTTTTCATCAGTTCTTCGGACACTCCAGTTTGCCAATGTAGATAAGAAATACAGAAGATTCTCCTTTCAAATCTATAAACTCACGACCCTCATTGCTTACAATCTAGAATCCAAATCTTAGATAGATTTTAGGATATGCACTCATGCAAGAACCTTGCGCCTAGAATTTCTCATGCAGAAAAGAGACTCTCTCTTCTTTTTCTCATACATTCTTTTTTCTAAGTTCTCATCTGCACGTCCATAAAATCAGGTATTTTATACGTGCGCACAAATAATAGAGGCATGAGGGAGAGGTCTAGATTAAGTGGTTATCCATTCAAACTCAAATCTTATTTGAATTAAATTTGTAACTAGATTAAACTTATCCATTTGGGATGTGAGAAGGAAAGGTGTGCACCCTTTTATGCTTGAAATTCTTCCTGAAAATTCTCAATTATCGTGGAGAATAGATGGCGCAATATTTGGATGATGTGGTGCATGGGAAGACTAGTCAAACTAGTCTCTTATTTGACATCCAATTGAACCAATCCAATCCAAATTGGTTAGGCCCAATTAGATCAGAATAAATCCAACTTATTTAGACTTAATTAGGCTCACTTAAATCCTAATGAAATCAAGAATTAATCAAGCGAAACCTCTGATCAAATTAGAGATCAAGCCTTCTTGACGATTAGATCATCTCATAACCTAATCGGATCAAATTCAAATGAATCCAATTCAATTAATTTTGATAAAAAATAATTACTCAATCAAATTGAGTTAATTAGCGATCAAATCACTAATTAATCTTTCATTGATTAGCCATTAGATCGAGTAGGAACCTGTAGTGTGTGTGATCCTACAAGTTTGAACCTAAGTCAGTAGCATAGAAATCAATTTTCTATGCTAATCAAAGTAACCATCTAGCAATGGTACCCGACGTCTGAATAGACTGAATGGTGCAGTTGCAACATTCAAAACCTACATGAACATGGTTATCGCATAATTCATCCCTTCAACCTCTGTGCATAGGATGACTTAGGGTTTAACTATCAACCCTAGAAGATACATACAAATCATGTCTCAAAGCAATTAGTCCTATGATCCTTCACTAGGACTACCCTGGCCAAGGCTTTGCTAAATCGAAATACTATTGAGCATAGCTCCCGAGTTCATGAGTGATCAATCCCATCTTGACTCATGCACCGACTCCTCGAGTACTTGATTGTACCTAGAAATCTTCCATCATTAAATTAGAAATTCAGATAGTCCGGCACCAAAGTACAGTGAGTTGCTTGAAAGTCATCATGGTGATCTCAGGTCTGAGAGATATTTATGCCTATGTTCCATTAGAGTAATTCTTGACAGTAGAAAAGCTCTGAAGTCGGTCACGTTCAATGTAGATATACCCCTATATCTTACCTGCATGCCATACCAGTATCTCCATACTCCTTAGTTAAGAGGACAACCAATCTATATGGCACACAATGATCTATACTCGATAAATATTGTCATTCTTGATAACAACGTATCATTGATCGTGAACTATTTTAAAGACTAAACAATAAATCCTCCTTTGTTGATTCTAAATAGTTCTAAGGACTTCATCACATCATACAGGAGTTCATTCGAAGATGAAAGATTTACGATGAAAAAGCTAGAATAATTTTTATTCAATTAATAATTTATATATAATTACATAAATTAGCTCAATCGTTAACAAGCTAATGATTGACTTTGAAATACTATTTCCAATAATCTTTCACTTGGTCTAAAGTCAATCGATGTAGTATCGTCTATCCATCTTCGACTTGAAGTCATCGAACTCCTCACCGCAATGGCTTTAGTGAATAGGTCGATCAGGTTCTCCTTTCCATCGATCTTCTGAAGATCAACGCCATCTCGATCCATAATCTTCTGGATAAGGTGGAAGCGACGCAGAATGTGTTTCGTCCGCTGGTGTACTTTAGATTCCTTCGCCTAAGCAATGGCTCCAAGCTAAGAGTAGAACTGGATCATCTAGAGAGAGTGCTACTTTGAGGTCGATGATGAACTTCTTTAGTCACATCATTTCTTTGGCAGCATCTGATGCAGCAACATACTCTATCTCGCATACTGAATCGATCACGATGTACTACTTAAAATTTTTCCAGCAGATAGTACCACCATTAAGGATAAACACATGCCCGACATGCTTTTGTCGTCATCATGATCAGACTAAAAACTAGAGTCTGTAAATCCTACAAGTTTCAAGTTTGATTCACCATAAACAAACCACTGGTTCTTAGTATTTTTTAAATACTTTAGGATGATTTTAACAATCTTCCAATGATTCTTTCCTAGATCAAATTGGTATCTACTCACTACCCCTAGTGAGTATGTCACATCTGGTTGCGTACATGTCATGGCATACATAATAGAATCCACTATCGAAACATATGAAATTTTATTCATACGCTCCTCTCTTGAGGCGTTGTCAGACAATCCTTCTTCGAAAGAGAAATTTCATGGCCTATCAGTAGATAGCCCTTCTTAGAATTTTTCATGCTGAACCTCTTCAGCACAGTATCTATGTACGTGGATTAGGACAATCTAAGTAATCCTTTAGATCTATCTCTATAGATCTTCATCCCTAAGATGTAGGAAGCTTTTTTTAAATCCTTCATGGAGAACTGTGATGACAGTCAAATCTTTATTCCTTATATTGCAGGAACATCATTCTCGATTAAAAGAATGTCATCCATATACAGAACAAGGAATATAACTACTGAACCATTAATTCACTTATATATGCAGAGCTCTTCTTCATTTTTAACAAAGCCATATATCTTGATCGTCCTATCAAAAGGTATGTTCCAACTCCGAGATGCCCGCTTTAGTTCATAAATAGACCTTTGAAGCTTACACACCTTGGACTCATCTATGGATGTGAAACCTTCAGATTGTATCATATACACCTCTTCATCCATCTCTCCATTTAGAAAAGTTATTTTCACATCCATCTGCCAGATTTCATAGTCCAAATGCGCAGCTATCGCAAGCATGATCCGAATGGACTTGAGCATTGCCACATAAGAAAACATCTCATCATAGTCAATATCATAACGTTGACGATATCCCTTGGCAACCAGACAGGCTTTATAGGTCTCCATCTTTTTGTCTACGCCTCTTTATTTTGAAGACCCATTTACATCCTATGGATTTTATCCCTTTGGATGGGTCAACCAAAGTCCATACATCATTGACTTTCATGGACTCTATTTTGGATCTCATGGTCTTAAGCCATTTTTCAGAGTCGGATCTCTACATTACATCCATGTAAGTGATCGAATCCTCATTGTTCTCATCGAGTTCAACAAGATCTCTATCCTGGATCAAAAAATCATAGTATCTATTTGACTGATATGGTACTCTACCGGATTGCCTTAAGAGTGCAGGTTCAGTAGGCTCCGAGTCTGATCGAATCAAATTCGGTTAAGGTTCAACTACTTGTATCGATTCTTTCACTTGTCGAACTTCTTCAAGTTCAACTTTAGAGGCATTAGTTTCTTTACCAAGAAACTTCTTTTCTAAAAGGACTGCTTTAAGACTGACAAACATTTTTTATTCATTAGCTAGGTAAAAGTAATACTCTTTGGTCTCTTTTGGATATCCTATAAAGCTATACTCATCAGACCTAGGTCCGAGCTTGTCCATTACTAAATATTTGACATAAGCCAGACATCCCCAAATCCTAAGGTACGAGAATACTGGCTTATGCCCTATTCATATCTCATATGACATTTTAGAAATAGACTTACTCAAAATTCTATTCAGAATATAACAAGCTGACTCGAGCGTATATCCCCAAAGAAAGTTTGATAGATCGGCAAACTCCATCATAGATCGAACCATATCCAACAGGATTCGATTTTTTCTTTCGAACACACCATTATGCTGTGGTATTTTAGGAGTTCATTATGATAAAATTTCATTCTCCGTAAGATATGTCAGAAATTCACTGAAAAGGTACTCCATCCTTCGGTTAGATCAAAGAGTTTTAATACTATTCTTAGTTTGCTTTTCTACCTCATTAAGAAATAGTTTGAATATTTCAAACGACTCTGACTTATGCTTCATTAAATAGACATACCCATACCTCGATAGGTTGTTTGTGAAAGTTATGAAGTAAAAATATCTACCTCTAGCACTTATACTCATGGGTCCACATACATCAGTATGTACTAGATCCAAGAGTTCACTGGCACGTTCATCCTTTTCAATAAAAGATGATTTGGTCATCTTCCCAAGAAGACAGGACTCATAAGTCGAAAGTGATTCACAATTACTGATCTCAAGATTTTTTTCTTGAGCCAACCTATTTATTCTGTTCTTATTGATGTGATTTAGCCTATAATGCCAAAGGTAGACATCTAACACATCATCTATTTTAGGACGTTTACCGAAGATTTGGATTATGTTAATAGGCTGTGATAATAGATAAATTTTATTATTTAATTATCCAATATAAATTATAACACCATTCAAAATGATATTATAAAAATTTACTTTTATTAAAAATTGATAACTGTTCTTGGTCAAAAGGCCTACAGAAATTACATTCAATAAAAAATTTGGACAAAAGTGACAATCACTAAGAATAACTCTATGAGAATTGATTACAAGGTTCATGACTCCTAAAGCTAAAACTAAAATTTATCTTCTATCTCCAATGTTCAGAAATCTCTCATCTTAACCAAATCTCCTATTGACCTAAAAATCCTACATCGAATTACAAATATGATAAGGGCTTTCGGTATCTAATATCTAGATAGTAGTATCACAAAATATGAAGTTGTAAGGTGTTATCATATAATTACCTTGTCCAGCAACTACTTACTTCTTTCTTGGCCTATTTGAGTCTAGAGTGGTAATGTATTAAGGACAATTCCTCTTCCAATGCCTCTGCTTTTTGGAAGAGAAGCACTCCACCTGGCTCTGGTCAGGCTTGCGCTTCTTGGTCTGACCTTGTGTAGATGTTGTTGAGAATATGTCCCAAAGCTAATCATCAATCTGTTGATGGTTGGATCATATATTTATAATTATATATAAATTATAAATTAATAAAAGTTATTTTAATATTTTTCATCATAAATTCTGTTATCTTATAATGAACTCCTATGTTGTGATGAAGTCCTTAGGACTATCTAGATTCGGCAAAGAAGAATTTATCATTTAGTCCTTAAATAGTTCATGATCAAATGATATGTTATTACTTAGGACGACAACATTTATCAAGTATAGGTCGTTGTGTACCATATAGGTTGGTTGTCATCATAATCAAGAAGTATTAAGATACTGATATGACATACAAGTAAGATGTATGGATACATCTATACTGAACATGACCAATTCTGGAGCTTTTCTCCTATCAAGATTAGCTTCGATGGAATATTGGTATAAATGTTCCTCCGATCTGAGATCATCACGGTGACTTTCATGCAACTCACTATGTTTTGGTACTGGACTATCTGAATTTCTAATTCAGTGATGAAAGATTTTTGGATACAGTCAAGTACTTATGGAGTCGGTGTGTGTATCAAAATGGGATTGATCACTCCTGATTTTAGAAGCTGTGTTCAATTGTGTTTCAATTTAGCAAAACCTTGATCAGGATAGTCTTAGTGAAAAGTCATAGGACTAATTACTTTGAGATACGATATGAATGTATTTTCTAGGATTGACAGTCTAACTCTGAGTCATCTATTACATAGAGATCATAGGGAAGAATTATATAGTAACCATATTCGCGTAGATTCTGAATATTGCGATTGCGATTATTCGATCTATCTGGATGTCAAGTACCATTGCTAGATGGTCACTTCGATTAGTATAGAAATTAGTTTCTGTGCTATTGACTTAGGTTCCTATGGGATCACACATATTAAGAGTTTCTATCTGATCTAATGGCTGATCAAGAGTTCCATTGGTCTGGGACTTTGTGGTCAAGAGTTCCACTAGATTGAGACTTTATAACCAAAAGTTCTACTGGATTAGAACTCTGAGTCCGACTTGTCTGAAACTCTTTGATCGAGAGTCCCATTAGTTTAGGACTCTATGATCAAAGAGTTCCACTAGACTGAGACTCTATGATCAAGAGTCTAACTAGACTGAAACTCTAAGTCCTACTTGTCTGAGACTCTCTGATCATGAGTCCTGATAATCTAGGATACTATGGTCAAGAATTCTGCTGGACTGAAACTCTATGACCAAGAGTCCTACTATACTGAAACTCTAAGTCTTACGCATCTGAAACTCTCTGATCAAGAGTTTTACTAGTCTGAGACTCTATAATCGTGAGTTTGATTCGTTTGGGATACTGAGTTCAAGAGTTCCACTAATTTAGAACTCTTCAAGAGTTTTATGTTGATAGGACTCTATTGCTCAGTAACCCATTCGATTTGGACTCAGATATTTTTTAAAAAATTAGTTAGCAATTTGATTACTGATTAGCTCAATTTAATTGAGCGATGAGGATTCGATCAAGTTTGATTGAATTTGATTCAATTGGATTTGACCCGATTAGGTCATGAGATGACCTAATCGCTATGAAAATTTTGACCCTGATTTGATCCGGACGTAGATCTAATTAATTTTTAATTTGATTAAAATTTTATTAAATTAGGCTAAGTCTAATTTGATTGAGTTTAATCTGATTTAATTAGATATAAATTAATTAGTTTGGTTGAAACTAATTAGGACCAAGTCAAATAAAGTTTGAATTCAAATTCTTCCATGCGCCCATCATTTTTTATTTTTCCACTCTACTTCCCACGCCCTTCCTTTTGTTTAGAAAATATTTTTTGAGAAATAAAAGTATGCACACAGAAGGGGAGTCCTTCTACGTGTTAAACACAAGGGAGGGGGCGTTGGATAAGGATAAGAGGCTCATTTGATTTTTGAAATCAAGTGAGAGGTTAAAACCTCTCAACCACTCGATCTTTATTATTTTTCATATAGTTTTATCATGGTATTCATATCAATAAATTATGAAAATTTTTTTGTGTGTAGAAGTAGAGGTTAGAATTATATAATAAAAATTTTAGAATGTTTGGGCATCCAGCGAAAAAAATCTTGGAGTAAAGGTGAATAGGATCTTGTAGTACTTTTCTTTTTCTTTATACCTCTCTTCTCTTATGATTTTCACCTCTAAGGATATTCTATTTTTAGATATGATCTAAATAAAGATTGTATACCTAAAAGTTATCTTTTCATGAAAACTTATTTCATAGAAAAACTCCACACACAGAGAGCATGATAGGATTTATAGTGTATCAAGATTTTTGGACCGAGTGAAATCCTAGATTTGGAAATCTGGGTTTGGGTGGAGAGATCGAGTGCTATGAGCATCGGATCACCACCAAATTTGAAACACATCTTCATCATCCTCCAATATTTATATTCTAATTTTTTTAAAATATCTAAAAAATAAAAAAATATACGATCGATCAGATCGATCGTGATTAGCTATCGAAGGTCCCGACGATGAGCTAGCACTCCAGTGGGACTGATCGGGATCAGAAGCTCCGTGTGGATCAACCGTAGAGGTCGAACATATGTGTGGCTATGACGTGATATCAGAGCATTATTCAGTAGACTTAGATTACGGTGATCGACTATCCACAAAAAGGTATTGTATTCTGAACACGTAGATATAGTAAATAGTTTATTACATAATTTTATTTTCAGATCTATTGATGTATGCATGCATATTATATTTAGATCTTAATATATAGAATTAAATAATTTAATATGATCAATAGATAATTAATTAAATTAATTATTTTTTACTATATTATTATTATTTTTGAAATATTTTTTAAAAGTAGCATGGCAAATCCTGCACTATTTTCTTCAATTAGTATTAGAGCAAAGCTCTTTAAACATGATATGCTTGCATATTTAGATTAATAATTAAGATTTGATCTAAATATTGATCTAATAATTAAAATAATTAAATCTAAAAAATTAAAATTCAGATTGCATGGACTGCAGGTTGTCTTGCTGTAGGGTCTAACCCCTATAGTGAAAAGATTGTCCTGGTACATTGCTGATCTATATCGTTAATTATGAAATTATTAGATTTGATCTAATATTTTTATAATTTAATTATATTAGATTTTAATCTAATTTATGGTCATAAATATATAATTAAATAAAATTTAATTCATGATTTCATGATTATGTAGTGTACATAGTTTCAGATTTAATCCTATAACTAGTGTTGTTTGTGAATTGAGACGATTTAATTTTGAAATGAGTCGACTCAATTGGTGAACAATGCTAAGTTGTAAAGAATCTTTCAAAATTAAAAATATTTTTGAAATGTTGAACCCTAACTCTTATCCCATAAACTTAATTAAAAATTAAGTTTAATAATTTAATGTCTAGAATTATAAATTAAGACTCTAAGTCATTAATCATAAACTTGTGGCTTATTGGATTAGCTGAATTAGGTCCATAAATTGAATTAGACCTAAGGTTAGTTAAAAGATGGACTAATTTAGAGTAATTAATCAAATCTAATTAAATGTTAATTTAGATTAGGTCAAGGACTCTATAGACTCAATTACAATAGTTGTAGTTGGTCAAGTTCATGCCTTTAACAAGGACCAAATGAATTTGATTCAAGACTACACAATCAAATTCAAAATTACTAGATTGGTCAAATTAAAATTAATGAACCAGATGGTATCTAAGGTAAGTTTGGCAGTTTGATCAGTGGTTTTTAATTATGAGCTACTCGCACTGATTCGATCTTTGACGAGTTAATGGCATATCCCTTCTACTGATCTCGCTTACTTGACCATCCTGGTGAATTAGATTTTGATTAGATCACTTGGTGATTTGGGCTCATCCATATCTTTTAGGTAAATCAGTCTGACTGATTTAGGTGCTCCTAATGCTAGCTTAGATTAGATTCTTTTCTAACTTGGTGAAGTCAGTGAAAGAATTAAAATTGGCTCGCTGAATTTTTTTAAATTGATTAACTAAATTCTCTAAAATTATTAGGTTCTTAAAAATGAAATAGTTATATAGATAACTAAATCATAGCCTCCCATTAAGTTGAGTGATAATGGGTTCATTAGTATAATGATCATTGGAGGCCCAAAGGTCTGGTGATTATTGACTAATAAAATTATCATTCATAAAATGATAATTTGGTTAAGTCATTCTGATGGTGGTTAGGTTAGCCGACCAAAGTCGGACTTGATCATTTATTGGTTAGATAAGATCAAATATGGTCATGTTAATGGTTGGACCTAACCGAACCTTTTTTAGTGGAGGTCAAAATCTACTGATTAGGTCTATGGGGTAAAATCAATATTACTAAAAGTTGTTTAGAGAAATAATTAATTTTGAATCTACCCATAGGTGCACATGGGTTGACCAACCAAAGTTGGACTCATGTGTAGTCTATGTGAATTCTAGTATCCACTAAGAAATTAGAATAATCTTCGAATTGGAAGTAGAGACTACCAATTCGTATAAAATAGTGGAAGAACCTTTAGACTGAAGTCCAAGTCTTTAGGATTAATAATTCATATACTAATTAGATTTGATTTTTTTTTGTGCTGACATGGCACTAACCTATCGCTCTGATCGTTGTTAGACCATGACAAATTAATGGAACCCAACTATGATAGCTGGTATCATAAGTTGAAAATTATCCTGAAGTATGAGTGGATCCTTTATGTGGTAATGGATCGAGCACCTAAGGAGCCGGCTCCAAATGCTAGAGAAGCGGTCTGAGATACTTATCTGAAGTGACTCAATGATCGTACCACTATTCGATATATAATGCTGGCAATAATGAATGATGAGTTCAATCGTAGATTTGAAAATGCCCAGTTATAGAAGATGTTTCAAATATTGAATGACTCTTTTGGTATGCCGGACGACGTTGAAAGGCACAAAATAAGTTGTGCCATTTTCAACACTTGGATGAGGGAAGGGGCCTCAATCATCGATCATGTATTGTACATAATTGAGATGATTGAGTGCCTTAGTAAATTGGGCTTTCTCCTGCACAAGTAGCTCGGTAAGGATGCGATCCTTAATTCTTTGCCCAAGTTCTTCCTCCCCTTCCTAACTCATTTGAGAATGATAAAGCCTGCAGTGAACTATCACGACTTGTTGGGATTACTACAGAACTTTGAGAAGGATCACCAACTCCATAAGGAGATGGTGAATATAGTGGAAGGGTCTTCTTCTGATTGTCGATCCTTTAAGAAAGAAAAGAAGAATAGGAAGAAAAAAAATAAGGTGTGGTCGCATGCTGGGACGACTGCACAGGGTCAGACCAAGAAGCGCAAGCCCAACCAGAGATAGGCAAAGTGCTTCTTCTGCAAGAAGTAGGGGCACTAGAAGAGAAATTATCCTCTGTACATTATCTCCCTGGACTCGAACAGATCGAGAAAGAAGCAAGTAGTTGCTGGACAAGATAATTATATGATTACACCTTGTAATTTTTTCTTATTTGATTCTACTATCTGGGTATTAGATACTAGAAGCCCTTATCATATTTATAATTCTATGCAGGACTTGCAGGTCAGTAGAAGATTTGATCAAGATGAAAGGTTCCTGAACGTTAGAGATGGAAAACAAGTTTTAATTCTAGCTTTAGGAATCATGAACTTTGTAATCAATTCAAATAAAGTTATTCTTAATGAATGTCATTATTGTCCAACTTTCTTATTGAATGCCATTTCTGTAGGCCTTTTGGTCATGAATGACTTTGAAATATCAATAAAAGAAAATTTTCGTAATGTCATTTTGAATGGTGTTACAATTTTGATTGGATAATTGAATAATAGAATTTATTTACTTTCTATGCATGTTAATGTGGTTCAATCCTTCAGTAAATATCCTAGAATTAATGATGTATCTGATGTCTACCTTTGGCACCGTAAGCTAGGTCATATTAACAATAAAATTAATATGTTAGCTCAAGAAGAAATTCTTGAGATTAGTGATTGTGAGTCACTTCTGACCTATGAATCCTATCTTATTGGTAAGATGATCAAGTCACCTTTTACTAAAATAGGTGAACGAGCCACTGAACTCTTGAGTTTAGTACATTTAGATGTATGTGGATCCATGAGCTCAAGTGCCAGAGGTAGATATTTCTACTTCATAACCTTCATAGACGATCTATCGAGGTATGGGTATGTCTATTTAATAAAGCATAAGTCGGAGTCATTTGAAATGTTCAAACTATTTTGAAATAAGGTAGAAAAGCAAACTAGGAAGAGTATTAAAACTCTTCGATCTGATCGAGGGGATATCTTTTCAATAAATTTCTGACATATCTTGAGAAGAACGGGATTCTCTCCCAATGGACCCCTCCTGAAACACCACAACATATGGTGTGCCTAAAAGAAGAAATCGGACCTTATTGGACATGGTTCGATCCATGATGGGATTTACTGGTTTGCCGATCTTCCTATGGGGATATACGCTTGAGTCAGCTTGTTATATTTTAAATAAAATTTTAAGTAAATCTGTTAATAAAATACCATATGAAATATGGACATGGCGTAAGCCAATGCTTTCATACCTTAGGATTTTGGGGTGTCCAGCCTATGTCAAACGTTTGATAACAGACAAGTTTGAACCTAGGTCTGATAAGTATAATTTTATAGATTACGCAAAAGAAACCAAAAGGTACTACTTCTACCTTGCTAATGAGCAAAAAGTGTTTGTCAGCCTTAAGACAGTCTTTTTAGAAAAGAAGTTTCTTGGTGAAGGAACTAATGCCTCCAAGGTCGAACTTGATGAAGTATGATAGGTGAAAGAATAGACACAAGTTGTTGAACCTGAGCTGGATCTGATTAGATTAGACCTAGAACCCATTGTAGAAGCATCCTTAAGGAGATCTGGTAGAGTACCACATTAATCGGATAGATACTATGATTTTCTAATCTAGGATGGAGATCCTATCGAACTCGATAAGAATGATCAGGATCCAATCATCTATATGGATGCAATGCAGAGATCCGACTCTGAGAAATGACTTGAGGCCATAAAATTTGAGATAGAATCCATGAAGGTCAACGATGTCTGGACATTGGTTAACCCATCCGAAAGGATAAAACCCATAGGATGTAAGTGGGTCTTCAAAAGAAAAAGAGGTGCAGACGGAAAGGTGGAGACCTATAAAGCTCGTCTGGTTGTCAAGAGATATCATCAATGTTATGGTATTGACTATGATGAGACGTTCTCTTCTATGGCAATGCTCAAATTCATTCGGATAATACTTGCCATAGTTGTCCATCTGGACTATGAAATCTAGCAGATAGATGTGAAAATAGCTTTTCTGAATAAAGAGTTGGATGAAGAGGTGTATATGATACAACCTGAAGATTTCACGTTCATAGATGAGTCCAAGGTGCAGATCTATAAAGCCTATCTGGTTGTCAAGAAATATCATCAATATTATGGTATTGAATATGATGAGATGTTTTCTTCTATGGTAATGCTCAAGTCCACTCAGATCATGCTTGCGATAACTGTGCATTTGGACTATGAAATCTGAAAGATGGATGTAAAAATAGCTTTCCTAAATAGAGAGCTGGATGAAAAGGTGTATATGATACAATCTGAAGATTTCACATCCATAGATGAGTTCAAAGTGTGTAAGCTTCAAAGGTCCATTTATGGACTAAAGCAGACATCTCCGAGTTGGAACATATCTTTTGATAGGACGATCAAGATGTATGATTTCATTAATAACGAAGAAGAGCCCTACATATATAAGTGGACTAATGGTCCAGCAGTTGTATTCCTCATTCTGTATGTGGATGACATTCTTTTAATCGAGAATGATGTTCCTGCATTACAAGGAATAAAGATTTGGCTATCATCACAGTTCTCCATGAAGGATCTAGAAAAAGCTTCCTATATCTTAGGGATGAAGATCTATAGAGATAGATCTAAAGGATTGCTTGGATTGTCCTAGTCCACGTACATAGACACTGTGTTGAAACGATTCAGCATGGAAAATTTCAAGAAAGGCTATCTACCAATAGGTCATGAAATTTTTCTTTCAAAGAGGGATTGTCCAACAACACCTCTAGATAGAGAGCGTATGAATAGAATACCATATGTTTCAGCAGTGGATTCTATAATGTACGTCATGACATGTACGCGATCAGATGTGGCATACTCACTAGGTGTAGTGAGTAGATACCAATCTAATCTAAGAGAGAATCATTGGAAGATTGTTAAAACCATCATGAAGTATTTAAAAAATACTAAGGACCAGTGGCTTGTATATGGTGAATCAGACTTAAAACTTGTGGGGTTCATAGACTCAAGTTTTCAGTCCGATCATGATGATAGCAAGAGTGTGTTGGGGTACATATTTATCCTTAATGGTGGGATTGTCTGCTGGAAGAGTTTCAAGCAGCACACGATGGTCAATTCAGTTGTGAGGCAGAGTATGTCACTGCATCAGACGCTGTCAAAGAAGCGATGTGGCTAAGAAAATTCATCATTGAGCTCGGAGTAGCATCCTCCCTTAATGGTTCAGTTCTGCTCTACTGCGATAGCTTTGAAGTCATTACTCAGATGAAGAAACCAAAGGCACACCAACGGACAAAGCATATTCTGCGCCACTACCATCTTGTTTGAGAGATTATGGATCGAGGTGACGTCGACCTTTAGAAGATCGATGGAAAGAAGAATCTGACCGACCCATTCACTAGAGCTATTGCAGTGAAGGAGTTTGATGACTTTAAGTCGAAGATAGGTATTAAATACTGCACTGATTGGCTTTAATCTAAGTGAAAGATTATTGAAAATATGTCCCAAAGCCAATCGTCAATCTATTGACGGTTGGGCTATATATTTAAATTAATAAAAATTATTTTAATATTTTTCATCATAAATTCTATTGTCTTCTAATGACTTCCGTATTATGATGAAGTCCTTAGGACTATCTAGATTTGGCAAAGAAGAATTTGGCATTTAGTTCTTAAATAGTTCACGACCAAATGATACGTTGTTACTTAGGACGATAATGTTTATCAAGTATAGATCATTGTGTGCCATATAGGTTGGTTGTCCTCATAACCAATGAGTGTTGAGACACTGATATGGCATATAAGTAAGATGTATGGGTACATCTGCACTGAACGTGACCAACCCTAGGACTTTTCTCCTATCAAGATTAGCTTCGATGGAATATGGATATAAATATTCCTCTGATCTAAGATCACCATGGTAACTTCTAAGCAACTCATTGTATTTTGGTGCCGGACTATCTGAATTTTTAATTCAGTGATGGAAGATTTCTGAACATAGTCAAGTACTTATGAAGTCGGTGCGTATATCAAGATGAAATTGACCACTCTTGATTTCAAGAGTTGTGTTCAATTGTGTTTCAATTTAGCAAAACCTTGGTCAGGATAGTCTTAGTGAGGAGTCACGGGATTAATTGCTTTGAGACACGATATGGATGTATTTTCTAGAATTGACAGTCTAACCCTGAGTCATCTATTACATAGAGATTATAGGGATGAATTATATGGTAACCATATTTGCATACATTTTGAATGTTGCGATTGCGATTATTCGACCTATTCGAACGTCGGATACCATTGCTAGATGGTCACTTTGATTAGTATAAAAATTGATTTCTATGCTACCGACTTAGGTTCGGACCTATGGGGTCATACACATTAGGAGTTTCTATCTGATCTGATGGCTGATCAAGAGTCCTATTGATCTGAAACTCTATGGTCAAGAGTCTCACTGGACTGAGACTCTGTGACCAAGAGTCCTACTGGACTGGGACTCTGAGTCCGACTTGTCTGGAACTCTCTGATCAAGAGTTTCATTAGCCTGAGACTCTATGGTCAAAGAGTTCCACTAAACTGGGACTCTGTGACCAAGAGTCCTTCTAGACTGAAACTCTGAGTCCTACTTGTTTGGGATTCTTTGATCATGAGTCCTGATAATCTAGAACACTATGGTCAAGAGTCCCACTAGACTGAAACTCTATGACCAAGAGTCCTACTAGACTGGGACTCTAAGTCCTACTCACCTAGAACTCTCTGATCAAGAGTTTCACTAGTCTGGAACTCTATGATCATGAGTTCGATTCATTTGGAATACTGGGTTCAAGAGTCCCACTGATTTAGGATTCTTCAAGAGTTTCATGTTGATAGAACTCTGTTGCCCAGAAACCCATTCAATTTAGACTTAGATATTTTTTAGAGGACTAATTAGCAATTTAATTAATGATTAGCTCAATTTGATTGAGCGATGAGGATTCGATCGAGTCCGATTGAATTTGATTCGATTGGATTTGATCCGATTAGGTCATGAGATGACCTAATCGCTATGGAAGTTTTGACCCTGATTTGATCAGAACGTGGATCTAATTAATTTTTAATTTAATTAAAATTTTATTTAATTAGGCTAAGTCTAATTTGGTTGGGTTTAACCTAATTTAATTGGGTCTAAATTAATTGGTTTGGTTGAAATCTATTAGGACCAAGTCAAATAAATTTTGAATTCAAATTCTCTCATGCACCCATCATTTTTTACTTTTTCTTTTATTTGTCAAATATTTTTTAAGAAATAAAAATATGCATACAGAAGGAGAGTCCTTCTGTATGTTAAATACAAGGGAGGGGGCATTGGATAAGGATAAGAGGTACATTTGATTTTTGAAATTAAGTGAGTGGTTAAAACCTCTCAACCACTCAATCCTTATCATTTTTTATATAGTTTTCCTATGGTATTCATGTCAATAAATTATGAAAATTTTTGTGCATATAGGAGTAGGGGTTAGCATTATATGGTAAAAATTTTAGAGTGTTTGGGCATCAGTTCTAGATGAAAAAAAATCTTAGAGTGAAGGTGAATAGGATCCTATAGCACTTTTCTTTTCCTTTAAGTCTCTCTTCTCTTGTAATTTTTACCTCTAAGGATATCTTATTTTTAGATATAATCTAAATAGAGATTATAGATCTAAAAGTTATCTTTCCATAAAAACTTATTTTATAGAAAAACTCCATACAGAGAGGGCGTGATAGGATTTTTAGTGTGTTAAGATTTTTGGGTCGAGTGAAATCCTAGATTTGGGAATCTAGGTTCGAGTGGAGAGATCGAGTATTGTGAGTATTGGATCACCACCAAATTTGAAACACATTTTTATCATCTTCCAATATTTATGTTCTAATTTTTTAGAATATCTAAAATATAAGAAAGTATACGATCGATCGGATCGATCATGATCAGCCATCGAAGGCTCCGATGAGGAGCTAGCACTCCAATGAGACTGATCGAGATCAGGAGCTCCGTGTGGACCAATCGTAGAGGCTGAACATATGTGTGGCTGTGATGTGATACCAGAGCATTATCCGATAGACTCAGATTATGGTGATCGATTATCCATAAAAAGATATTATATTCTGAACACGTAGATGTAGTAAATAGTTTATTATATAGTTTTATTTTCAGATCTATTGATGTATGTATGCATATTATATTTAGATCCTAAGGTATAGGATTAAATAATCTGATATGATTAGTAGATAATTAATTAGATTAATTATTTTTTACTGCATCATTACTATTTTTAAAATATTTTTTGAAAGTAGCATGGCAAATCTTGCACTATTTTCTTCAGACGTCCCAGTATGCGGCTGCACCTTCTTGCTCTTCTTTTTATTCTTCTTTCTTTTTTTAAAAGATCGATCAGAAGAAGATCCTCCCACAACATTCATCGACCCCTTTTAGAGCTGATGATCCTTCTTAAAGTCCTACAGCAACCTCAATAATCCATGGTAGTTCACTATAGGCTTTGTCATTTTAAAATGAGTAAGGAATTGGAGGAAGGACTTGGGCAATAAATTCAGGATCGCATCCTTTTCGAGCTACTCATGCAGGAGAAAATCCAGCTTACTCAGGTATTCAATCAACTCGATCATATACAATATATGATCAGTGACTGATGCCACATCCCTCATACGAGCATTGAAAATGACACAGCTAGTTTTGTGTCCTTCAACGTCGTCAGGTGTGCCAAAGGAGTCGTTCAACATTTGAAACATCTCCTCGGACTGGGCATTCTCAAACCTACAGTTGAACTCATCATTCATCGCCGCCAGCATAATGCACTGAACGGTGGTATGGTCATTGAGTTACTTTTTGTAAGTGTCTCTCACCGCGTCAATATCATTCAGAGCTGGCTCCTTAGGTGTCGGATCAATCTATATATATAAGATCCGTTCATGCTAAAGGACAATCTTCAACTTTCAATACCACTTATTGAAGTTGGATCCCATGAGTTTGTCATTGTCCAACAATGATCAGAGCGACAGAGTAGTGGCCATTTCTGTACAAAAGAAAAACTATAGACCTAATTAGTATATGAATTATTTACTCTAAAGATTTGGACTTTAGTCTAAATGTTCTTCTACTATTTTGTTTGAATCGATAGCCTCTACCTTCAATTTGAGAAATTATCCCTAATTTCTTAGTGGATGCTAGAATCTACATAGGCTACACACGAGTCCAACTTTGGTTGGTCAACCCGTGTACATCTATGGATAGGTTCATAGCCAATTGCTTCACTAAACAACTTCTAGTAGTATTTAATTTTGCCTCAGAAGTCCAATCAATAGGCTTTGACCTCCACTGAAAAGATCCAGTTAGGTCCAATCATTAACATGACCACATTTGGTGCACCAAATCAATGAATGATTAGGCTCGAGTTTGATCGGCCAACCTGACCATCATTAGAAAGACACGACCAAATTATCATATTATGAATGATAATTACATTAGTCAATAAGCATCAGGTCTTTGGACCTCCAATAATTATTAAAATAATAAATTCATTATCACTCAACTTAACGGAAGGCTATGACTTAGTTATCATCATAACTTTATCATTTTAAAGACCTAATAATTTTAGAGGATTTTATTAATCAATTTTAAAAAAATTAACCAACCAATTTGAATCCTTCCACTAAAGTCATGTCAATAAGGATCTAATTAAAGCTGACATTAGGAACACCTAAATCAGTCAAACTGATTTATCTAATTAACATAGATGAGCCCAAATCGTTAAGTGTTTTAATCAAAATTTAATTCACCAGGATGGCCAGATAAGTGAGATCAGTGGAAGAAAAATGCTATTAACTCATCAAAGATCGAATTAGTGCGAGTAGCTCCAATTAAAAATCATTGGTCTGAGCTGTCAAACTTACCTTAGACACCATCCAATTTATTAGTTTTAATTTTGACCAACCTAGCAATTTTAGGTTTGACCGTGAAGCCACGAATCAAGTTCATTTGGTCATCGTTAAAGGCATGGGCTTGACCAACTACAACTATTATAATTTGATCTAAAAAGTTCTTGATATAATCTAAATCAATATTTAGTTAGATTTGATCAATTACTCTAATTTAGTCCATTTTTTAACTAACCTTAAGTCTAACCTAACTAATGGACCTAATTCGACTAATCCGATAATCCATAATTTTATAATCAATGTCTTAGAATCTTTAATTTATAATTCTAGATTTTTATTAATCATGCTTAATTCTTAATTAAGTTTAAGACTGAGGGTTGGGGTTTGGCACTTCGAAAATATCTTTTTCAAATTTTGAAAGATTATCTACATCCTAGCACTATTTCACTAAATAGGTCGACTCATTTCAAAAATGGATCGACTTATTTCATAAACAAGCACTAGATGTAGGTTTGATTTCATAAAACCAGCCAATAGACATTGAGCCAACTTTTCAGTCGGGCTGGCTCGGATCCCATCCGAGCTGGCCCGAACAAAAATTGAGTCAACTTAATTTTTGAGATAGCTAGCTCGAAAAAAGTCAGAAGCTAAACATTCTCATCGAGCATGCTCGAATTCTATCCGAGCAGGCTCGAATTGAAGTCGAGTCGACTCGGTTCCTAATAGAATTGGTTGGAGCATCAATCTAGAAAGTGTATCATGGCTGGCATGCTAATCGAGCTGGCTCGATTCTTGAGCGAGCTGACTCGACTAGCATATAGAACCTTCCTAAGATCCTATTCACGTTTAATCTAAATCTATATACTCTATATAAAAAATCATGAAACTATTTAGATCTAATCTAAACACTAAATCATGATAAAATTTAGATTAAATATGTTCAAACATATCATAAAAATCATTAGACTAATCTAAAGTTTTTATGATTAGTGTTATAGATCGTAATGTACCAGGATAACCTTTCCACTATAAGGGATAAATCTTATAGCAGGACAACCTACAGTCCGTATGATCATCATTTTTATTTTTCATATCAAATTATTATTTAGATCTAATTTAAAAATAGTCTAAAACATGCATATATCATACATCAAAGAACCTGCTGCTTTGATACTAATTGAAGGAAACGTGTAGGATTTCTAGCTTTGATTTTGAAAACTTTTTCAAAAGATTACATAGTAAAAATAATTATTAATCATATTAATAATAAAAGCTATAGATTTAATATGAAAATTCTACACTATATAGGATCTAATGTACATATATATGCATGCATATCTAAAAAATAAAATATCAAGTGCAGTAAAACTATTTTACTACTTCTACGTGTTCAAAATACGTTATCTTTTCGCAGGTAGATGATCTCCATAATTTAATCTCCATGGTGTAGATTTGATCACTGCAACACTATCACACATGCGTCTGGTCTCTACGAGTGATCCACACGAGGCCCTGATCTCGATCAGTTCCTCCCAAGTGCTAGCTTCCTATAGAAATCTTTGATGGCTGATATCAGATCGAACTCCTTCGATCTTCTTCACCAACTCTTTGGACGCTTTGGTTTGTTGATGTAGATAAGAAATACAAGTATCCTTCTAGATCTATGAACTCATGACCCTTGTTGCTCACAATCAAAAACCCAAATTCTAGATGGATTCTAGGATATGCACTCACCCAAGAACCTTGCGCTTAGAATTTCTCATGCAGAGAAGAGACTCTCTCTTCTTTTTCTCACACATTTTCTTTTCTGAGTTCTCGTCTACATGTCTATAAAATTAGGTATTTTATAAATGCACACAAATAATGGAGGCATGAGGGAGAGGTCTAGATTAAATGGTTATCCATTCAAACTCAAATTCCATTTGAATTGAACTTGCAACCAGATTAAATCTATCCATTTGGGACGTGAGAAGGGAGGACGTGCATCCTCTTATGCATGGAATTCTTCATGAAAATTCTCAATTCTCATGGAGAATAGATGGCGTAATATTTGGATGATGTGGCGCATGGGAAGACTAGTCAAACTAGTCTCTTATTTGATATCCAATTGAACCAATCTAATCCAAATTGGTTAGACCCAATTAGATCAAAATAAATCTAACTTATTTAGGCTTAATTAGACTTAGTTAAATCCTAATCAAATCAAAAATTAATCAAGCCAAATCTCTGATCAAATCAAAGATCAAACCTCCTTGACGATTAGATTATCTCATAACCTAATCGAGTCAAATTCAAATGAATCCAATTCAATTGGTTTTGATAAAAAATAATCACTCTATCAAATTGAGTTAATTAATGATCAAATAACTAATTAATCTTCTATTGATTAGCCATTAGATCGAGTAGAAACTTCTAGTGTGTGATCCCATAGGTTCGAACATAAGCCGGTACTTGACGTGATCATCTAGCAATGGTACTTGACGTCCGGATAGGGTGAATGGTGCAATTGTAATATTCGAAACCTACGTAAATATGGTTGCCGCATAATTCATCCATTTGATCTTTGTGCATAGGATGACTTAGGATTTAACTGTCAACCCTAGAAGATACATTCAAATCATATCTCAAAGTAATTAGTTCTATGACCTCTCACTAGGACTACCTTGGTCAAGGCTTCGCTAAATTGAAATACTATTGAGCACAGCTCCTGAGTCCAGGAGTGGTCAATCTCATTTTGACTCACGCATCGACTCCTCAAGTACTTGACTGTACCTAGAAATCTTCTATCACTGAATTAGAAATTTAGATAGTCCGACATCAAAGCACAGTGAGTTGCTTGAAAGTCACCATGGTGATCTCAAATCGGAGGAACACTTATGCTCATATTCCATCAGAGTAATTCTTAACAGTAGAAAAGCTTTGGAGTCAATCACGTTTAATGTAGATGTACCCCTACATCTTACCTACATGCCATATCAGTGTCTCTATATTTCTTGGTTAAGAGGATAACCAACTTATATGGCACACGACGACTTAGACTCGATAAACGTTGTCATCCTTGGTAATAACGTATCAGGACTAAACAACAAATCCTTCTTTATCGATTCTAAATAGTCCTAAGGACTTCATCACATCAGACATGAGTTAATTCAAAAATGAAAGATTTGCGATGAAAAAGCTAGAATAACTTTTATTCAATTAATAATTCATATACAATTACATAAATTAGCTCAATCATTAATAAGCTAATGATTGACTTTGGAATACTATTTCTAATAATTATAATATATCATTATTATATTATCATATATTATTATATTATAATATTTTTATAATATATTATAATAATATTATTATTATATTATATTATTATATTATATTATATTATATTATATTTTTTTTTAAAGAATATTTTTATCTAAATATATTATTATCAGATTATTAAATATTTGGTAATCTGGATAGTCACTTCTTTTATTGATAATCCATATTACCTCATGAGAGGTAATCTGAATTATCTGATAATTTAGATTATCAACTTAAAAGTTATATCAAACATGATTATTTGGTAGGATCCTTTTAAATTACTAATAATCTGAATAGATTATTGGCTATCAAACGTAACTTAAAAGCTTAGTTGCATTCCAGCAATATTTTTCATAGATGGTAAGCTCAGACAAGAGATGGGTGCCCATGTTTGGTCAGTGTCTCCGTGGCTTTGGAGGACGTAGATAAATATAGGCGTCCCATTACTCTCCATCATATTAGAACATGCAGCCCTTTTGTGGCGCATTCCATCTCGCCATAATGAAAACAAGTAATAACTTGCCCCTTGACATGGACGGTTGGTTGGCCGTAGTTGTAAACACTTGAAATAGCTAAAATTAAGGTATGGCTACGTGTGTGTTCCTTGGTAAATTAAACTTGCATCAGGAATAAGTTCAAGTCTTCTTACACAACCTTCCCCATAAATTCCTCTAATTAGATAAAACCAAAATTTAAATTAGCTTTGGTTGTGAGGATATGATTCAGAGTATTCTTAACTGCCGTAGATAAGCCACCTTATTTATATGCACTAGTTAACTGGTCCCCTTAAGCCATTCGTCAACCCCTAATATTAAATTATGTTACAATATAACAATATAATCATTATACAATATAAATTATTGTAGTTACATTATGATAATTGGAAGTATTATACAATATTTTCATAATTAATATACTAAAGAATAGTTATAATATGATACATAGAAATGATAAATGTCAATCTGATTTTTAAATAACAGATGGTATTATTGTGTATTACATAGTATTAGAAAGGGTTGTTGGTTAGCCATTTGTTTGGTAGAATGTGCAAAACAAGTGTAAACAAGCATTTCATTGACTCTAGGGGTAACGATTCTATATCATTTGCATGAGTAAATTTCTTTTGATATCAAACAACTAATCAATTGCAAATGTATGTGCAATCGTAAATCACAAACGTTCAGGTAAAAGAAATTTTTACAATTGCAACTATCAATACAAAGTTTCTACCGGTAGTCATTGCATGTTGCATGCAAGTGGAACCATAAGTCACTAGCAAATAAATTTGAAGTCGACGCAAAAAGAGTAAGTGAATTCTTATTTTAGAAAACATTTAGGATATCTTTGATGCTATTGTTGTTTCAATATTTTTGTCTTCCTGTGGATTAGTGAACTATAACACTAAAATTAGCATTAGAGATAGCATAGTTGCAAAGGATTTCTTCTATTCTCTATTTTTTATTTTCACTTTTTAAAAAAAAAAAAATCTTTGCTGCCAAAAGCTTTTAAGGTATTACAAATAATTTTAAAAAACAAAAGATTTCATGATATGTATTTATTCAATTTAGTTTTGATATTGTTTCATATTTAAAAAATGAACACAAAAGACAAAAGTAATAACAAAAGCACCTAAAATAGTGAATTTTTTTTTTATCTTCTTAATTTTATTTTCATGTCAAATAGTTTAATAGATACCGGAGTAGTACCATAATTTTAGTTGATGAAGCAACAGTTCATCTTCTCCTGATAAAGATCAAAATATTATTATTAATTATTCTATTATGCTTCTTTTTAATTAAATTATATTTGACCTTTTTCTAGGGATGAAAATCCTTAAGCATTTAAAGTATTTAGCTTATTTCAAATCATTATAGATTTTAAATCATCTATTTTAAAAAATGATTAGATATGAATTTAAATTTTTAATCTATTTAATAAATAAAATAAATTTAAATTAATAAATTATATATATATATATCCAATTCGAATCATATCTTATCCAATCTAAACGAACTCTCATCTTTACCGTTTTCCTTCCCAAAATGTATATGTCCACTTTAAGGCCCATTCTTTTGCGGATAAATATTATTTGATCTACTTTTTTATGGACCAACTTATTCATGTTTTTATATTTTTAAAGATGAAAAAGTTATTTTTTTTGGATAGCATTTATCCATGAAATGGAGGAAAATCTTACTCATCTAGGTGGCTAAATCATTTTCTCATCAATCGAAAAAATAACTCTTTTAATTCATTCTTACTATAATATACTATATTATATTATAATAATATATTATAATAATATAATACTAATATATTATTATATATAATAATATATATTATAGTATATTGATATAGGATATTAATATAATATAATATAAAAAATATAATATATTATATATAATAATATAATATTATATTATATTATTAGATATTATAATATATTATTATAATATAATATATTATAACATGATATAGAATATCATATTATAATATTATATAATATAATATATTATATATAATAATATTTATATAATACTATAGTAATATAATATATTAATATAAGATATTAATATTGTTGACGCAGAAACTGGTCATCGTCAGAGTTCATCGGGGACCTGCAAAATAAAGTCTCATCCGGAGTCGGTGGGGGGATGGCTCCGACATGATCCTCCGACGATCAAGTCAGCTCTGGTCAACAGGAATAGAGTGCTCGGAATGAGTTCCGGAGCTTGGAGGAGAAGAGAAGAGCTTAGAGATCAGAATTCAGAGATTAGCGTATCTCGAGGGTCCCTTTTGTAGCGGAGCTTGATGGTGACAGCTGCAGCCGCGTGCTGGCGGGCCGTTCGAGGTTTCTCGGGGAGGTACCGTCTACGGTGGGTTGATGGTGACAGCCATCGCCGCCTGATAGCGGATCGCTATCGCTTGCGGCAGACTGATGGTGATGACTGTAGAGCTTGCGACGGACTGATGGTGATGGCTGCAGAGCCACCTAAATGAAGGGTTGAAGGCTTTCATCGCGTGCCCATTTCGGAGGAGTTCGGACTCCTAAAGAGGAAGCTTGGAAGGAGTTCGGCTCCCATAGACGTCTGATTGGAGGTACGCGGCTAAGGCTTGGCCGCTGGAAAGTTCGGTAGGAGCTTGGTCGACCGAAGGAGGTGTCAGGGAGGAGTCCGGCTCCTGAAGAAGTCCATCCAAAGGGTGTCTGGGGTGAGTCCAGCTCCTGAAGAAGTCCGTCCGAAGGATGTCCGGGGTGAGTCTAGCTCCCGAAGAAGTCCGTCCGAAGGGTGTTTGGGATGAGAACGCATTCTCTTCGATCTGATGGCAGGCCGTTCGAGGCTGTACTAGGTTTGATGTGGAGAGGATGGTGTTGTCAGGTCGACTGCGACAGCCATACCGTCCGATAGTGGTGGGCTGCTCGAGGTCTGGCGGAGCTGCTGTAGCGTTGCCTGTGGCAAACTGATGGTGACCGTTCATCCATCTTTAATAGCCATGGCTCTCAGATCGATGGACTCCGGCATATATTGATTTCAGAAGAGTTCAACCGAAAGGGAAGCTTGAAGGGAGTTCGGCTCCCGTAGGCACCTGGCAGGAATGATGCGGAGAGAGTTCGGCTCTCGTAGGAGTCCGGACTGAAGCTCAGCGATTGAGGAGTTTGGCTAAAGCCCGACCGTTGGGAGTCCGAAGGAGCTCGACTGCTGAGAAGTCCGAAGGAGCTCAGTCAGCTGAAGGGACGGTCGCTTGAGGAGTTCGACCGAGGGACGATCGCTGAGAAGTTCGACCATTGGGAGTCCCGGCCGTTTGAGCAGTTCGGCTAAGGCCCGTCCGCTGGAGCTCTTCCATGGCTACTGGTTGCATTAGGCTGGGCATCGAACTAGACTTCGGCAGGAGCGGGGTTTATCCCCAACAGTAGCCTCCCCACTCTCGAGTTCAAAACTCGAAGGAAGGGAGCGTAGAAAGGGAGACTACCGAAGTCTTCTTCTGGGCTCCGTGCTGGTTCAGGTCGAAGCTCGGAGAGATCTCATTTTCAGCTAAAGTTGATGTTGAAATTGAAGCCTGGGGGAGATCCCATTTCCAACCGAGGTTGAGGGAGGCCTCGTCTGCTGTGATCAAAGTCAGAGGTTGAGCTCCTCGGGGGCGATATTGTCCCCAGTAGCCGAGGTTAATACGGGCGCTCGCGTTAGGACGAGGTTGTCTCCGATCTTATCTTTAGCGGAGGTTGTCTCGGCCGCTCGGGAGAGATCTTCTCTGACCGAGGTTGAAGTTGAAGTTCTCCAGCCGAGGTTGACATGGTCGCTCGAGAGAGATTTTATCTCTGGCCAAGGTCGAAGTTGAAGCTCTCCGGCCGAGGTTGGTCCAGTCGCTCGGGGGAGATCTCATCTCCAGCCGAGGTCCAAGTTGAAGCTCTCCAGCCAAGGTCGACACGGTCGTTCGGAAGAGATTTTATCTCCAACCGAGGTCGAAGTTGAAGCTCTTCGACCGAGGTTGGCCCGGTCGCTCGGAGGAGATCTCATCTCCAACCGAGGTCCAAGTTGAAGCTCTCCAGTCGAGGTCGACACGGTCCCTTGGGAGAGATTTTATCTCTAGCCGAGGTCGAAGTTGAAGCTCTCCGACCGAGGTTTGCCTGGTCACTCGGGGGAGATCTTAACCGACCGAGGTTGAAGTTGAAGTTCTCCGACCGAGGTTGGTCCGGTCGCTTGGGGGAGATCTTATCTCGTTTGGCCGAGGTTGATGCGAGCGCCTTTGCTCGCGTTAGGATGAGATTCTCCTCCTATTCCTAATGGGCTATGGGGGCACATTCGGACCGTCGTCCGTCTCTTCCCATCTCGTCCTTCGTGAATGAGGCCTTCGACTTTGCTCGCGTTAGGACGAGGTTCTCCTCCTATTTCTAACGGGCTGTGGGGGCACATACGGACCATCGTCCGTGCCTCTCCCTCTGTCTCATCCTTTGTGAACGAGGCCTTCGAACTTTGCTCGCTTTAGGATGAGGTTCTCCTCCTATTCCTAACAGGCTGTGGAGGCATATTCAGACCATCGTCCATCTTCCCTCATCTCATCTTTCGTGAATGAGGTCTTCGACTTTGCTCGCGTTAGAACTAGGTTCTCCTCCTGTTCCTAACGGGCTATGGGGGCACGTACGGACCGTCATCTGCGCCTCTCCCCCCATCTCATCCTTTGTGAACGAGGCCTTCGGTTGACTCGATCACTCGGGAGAGATCTTATCTCTGGCCGAGGTTGTCCACAGTCGCTCGGGAGAGATCTTATCTCTAGCTGAGGTTATTGCTCGCGTTAAGACGAGGTTCTCCTCCTGTTCCTAACCGAGGTTGACTCGGTCGCTCGGAAGAGATCTTATCTCTAGCCGAGGTTGTTGCTCGCATTAGGACGAGGTTCTCCTCCTGTTCCTAATGCGGCAATTATTGACTGCTTCTTCCTAGTAGCGCATTCCCAAATTCTGTATTTCAAGATCGTGGTAGCGTTGTCCCTCCGCATTTCTTTGGCAATAAGTCCTGAGGTGGACGACCTCCTCATGCTGGCCTTCTCAATTTTTCACTGGGAGATGACGAATCACTGATGCACCAAGCTCCTCCCAAGGGCAATGTGGATGATTTCATAAGGTGGCCGACCTCCTTGCGGTCTCTGGCTGTAGCAGCGTCGAGCTTCTTACTGTCTCTAGCTATGGCAGTACCCTTGGCCGATCTTTTCCTGCTTCAGACTGGTGCCGGAGGAATTTACCCAACCGCTCCTTTCTGACGAGCTCCTCAATTTCATCTCAAAGCTGGATGTATTCCTCGGTGTCGTGGCCGTAGTCGCGATGGTAGAGGCAGTACTTATTTCGATCGCGCTTGTTTAGGGGAGACTGTAACCCTTCTGATCTTGGCAGCTGGTTCTTCACTTCGGTGAGAATCTGAGTTCGAGGAGCATTGAGGGGGGCATAGTCGCAGAACCTTCTGAAAGGAGGGCTTCTTCGCGTCCCTCTGTCGGGGCTTCCTCGATGGCGAGTTCGAGGAGTTCGGGCCTGCCTGCTTTCGGAGGGAGTCTGTGAGTGTGGCCGAACTTTATTCCGTTCCTTTGGATAACCTGTGGAAGAACTTCATGCCACTTCGTCGGGGCTTCCTTGGAGTCGTACTCGAGAGGGAGTCCTCGCTTGCCCTGGGGCGGTTGTGAGCTCGGTCGAACTTCGTCTCACCTCGTGTGAAATCTTTGTAGGGGGCTTTCTTGGTGACATACTCAGGCGGAAGTTCGGCCACTCTTGCGCCGAACTTCATTCCGATGATGAGGTTTGAGGGGAGAGTTTGGTCTTGCGTGCGTCGAACTTCATTCCGATGACGAGCTTCGAGGTGAAGTTCGGCCTCACTTGCGCCGAACTTCGCTCCGCTTTCCCGCGAAAGCTTTCGTGGGAGGACTTTATGCCCCTTCCTCGATGATGAGCTTCGAGGGGGAGCCCGGCTTTCTTTGCATCGAACTTTATTCTGAATCTTCATTCCGCTTTCCCACGAGACCCTTCGTAGGAGAACTTCCTGCTGCTTTTGTCCGGACTTCCTTGAGGACGAGGAGAGCCCGGCTTTCCTCACGCCGGACTTTGTTCCACTTTCGATGAATTCTTTGTAGGAGGTTTCGTTGACGACATACTCGAGGGGGTAGTCTGACCTCACTTGAGCCGAACTTCATTCCGATGATGAGCTTTTGGGGGAGTTTGGCTTTTCTTCCGCCGAACTTCATTCTGACCTCCTGGTGAAACCTTCTATGGGAGATCTTCTGCTCTCCATTTCTCCTTCCTAAGGGCGATTGGTATGCCCAAATGCTCTTCCTTAAGGCCGGTTCCTCGCATCCTCATGGCGGGTTTGCTGACAAAGTCTCCGCCAGAGATTGTTGCACGGCCTGCATCATCTCGGCGGAGCCACGAACCCGACCAGCAGGTTGAACTGCTCTACATCTGCGGTGGCTTCGGGTGGAGCCTGGGCTACCGGGGCTGCAACGGGAGCAGATAGACCTGGCGCGCAGAACGCCGATCGCTGATCGTCGAGTCGAAGCTCTCTTGGAGGCATTTTTTCTTCGAGAAAGAGCTCTAGTGAGAAAGAAGAGATCTCCAGAGAGAGAGAAATCATCGTCGAGCACTCCTTTAAGAATAAAAGAACCTCGGAGGTTCAGGCTCTCCTTCTAGCGCCAATCTATTGACGCAGAAATTGGTCGTCGCCGGAGTCCACTGGAGTGGAGGCCGATGAGGTCGCCGTCGGGGACCTGCAAAATAAAGTTCCGTTCGGAGCTGGTGGGGGGGTGGCTCCGGTAGGACCCTCCGACGATCAAGTCAGCTCTGGCCAACAGGAATGGAGTGTTCGGAATGAGTTTCGAAGCTTGGAGGAGAAGAGGAGAGCTTAGAGATCAGAGTTCAGAGATTAGCGTATCTGGAGGGTCCCTTTTATAGCAGAGCTTGATGGTGACAGCTGCAGTCGTGTGCTGGCAGGCCGCTCGAGGTTCGGCGGAGTCAGTCTCTCGAGAAGGTGCTGTCTGCGGTGGGTTGATGGTGACAGCCATCGCCGTCTGATAGGGGGTCGCTATCGCTTGCGATGGACTGATGGTGATGGCTGCAGAGCCAGTCGAATGAAGGGTTGAAGGCCTTCATCACGTGCCCATTTCGGAGGAGTTCGGACTCCTGAAGAGGAAGCTTGGAAGGAGTTCGGCTCCTGTAGGCATCTGGCTGGAGGTACGCGGCTAAGGCTCGATCGCTGGAGAGTTCGGTAGGAGCTCGGTCGACCGAAGGGGATGTCAGGGAGGAGTCCGACTCTTGAAGAAGTCCATCCGAAGGGTGTCCGGGGTGAGTCCAGCTTTCGAAGAAGTCCGTCCGAAGGGTGTCTGGGGTGAGTCCAGCTCTCGAAGAAGTCCGTCCGAAGGGTGTCTGGGGTGAGTCCAGCTCCCAAAGAAGTTCGTCCGAAGGATGTCTGGGATGAGAACGCATTCTCTCCGGTCTGATGGTGGATCGCTCGAGGCTGCACTAGATTTAATGCGGAGAGGATGGTGTTGTCAGGTCGACCGCGATAGCCATACCGTCCGACAATGGTGGGCTGCTCGAGGTCTGGCGGAGCCGCTATAGCATTGCCTGTGGCAGACTGATGATGACCGTTCGTCCAGCTTTAATAGCCATGGCTCTCAGATCGATGGACTCCGGCATATATCGATTCCAAAAGAGTTCAGCCGAAGGGAAAGCTTGAAGGGAGTTCGGCTCCCACAGGTGCCTAGCAGGAACGACGCGGAGAGAGTTCGGCTCTCGCGGAAATTCGAACTGAAGCTCGACGGTTGAGGAGTTTGGCTAAAGCCCGGCCGCTGAGGAGTCCGAAGGAGCTCAGTCGGCTGAAGGGATGCCCACTTGAGGAGTTCGATCGAGGGACGACCGCTGAGAAGTTTGATCGCTGGGAGTCTCGGCCGTTTGAGCAGTTCGACTAAGGCCTGTCCGCTGGAGCTCTTCCATGGCTATTGGTTGTATTAGGCTGGACATCGAACTAGACTTCGAAAGGAGCGGAATTTATCCCCAATAAATATAATATAATATAATACAAGATAATGTAATATAATAATATTATATTATATTTTTAGATATGTTATAGAATATTATATTATAATATGATAATAAATTATTATAATATACTATATTATATTATTATAATATGTTATGATAATATAATACTATAATAATAATATAATAACATATTATTATATATAATAATATATATTATGTTATATTAATATAAGATATTAACGTAATATAATATAATATAATATTTATGTAGTAAAAAATATTATAAAAAATATGGATATGTTGGGGATAAATTTCGCTTCCGCCAAAGTCTAGTCCGATGCTTAGCGTAATGCAATCAGTAGCCGCAGAAGAGCTTCGACAGACGGGCTTTAGCCGAACCCCCAGCGGCCGAGCTTCTTCTAATCCGTTCAGCCGACCGAACTACTTAGCGGTAAACTCCTTCTGACTCCCCAATCGTCGAGCTTTAGTCAGACTCCCGCAAGAGCTGAACTTTCTCCGCATCGTTACAGTCAGGCGCCTGCAAGAGCCGAATTCCCTCCAACGATCGAGCTTCTATGGAAGCCGGACTTCCTGCGACTTCTCCAGCGGTTGGGCTTCTATGGAAGCCGGACTCCCTGCGGACTTTTTCAGCGGATGGGCTTCTCAATGGCCGAACTTCTATGAAAGCCGAACTTTTTATGATGGATTCCTGCAGGCGATCCCGCTACGGTTATACGATAATAATGATCGGCATTGATCAGAACAGTTACGACAATCATTAATCAAGGCGGTTATAACAAGCTCCCTCTATAAAAAGGACCCTCCAGATACACTTACGCCAGGTTCTGAAAATCCTTCTCTCCTCCTTTAAACTCTACCAAACTCCACACTGAGCACTCCATTCCTGTTGACTGGAGCTGACTTGATCGTCGAAGGGTCCTGCCGGAGCCACTCCCCACCGACTTCGGACGGAACTTTATTTTGCAGATTCCCGACGGCGACCCCATCTGCCTCCACTCCAGCGAATTCCGGCGACTACCAGATTCTACGTCAACAGATTGGTGCTAGAGGAAGGGCCCGACAATGATTTCTCTCTTAAAGGAAGCCGGGGTTTCCTTATTCTTAAAGGAGTGCTCGACAACAATTTCTCTCTTCCCACTCCAGAAATCTCTTTTCCTCCTCTTTCGAATTCTTTTCCAAAAAGAAAAGATGCCCCCCAGGAAAGCCTCCACCCGACGATCGACGGCCTCCGTGGCCCGATCCCGTTCGGATCCGTCTGCTCCCGCTCCAGCCTCGACGACCCAGGCTCACTCTGTAGCCGCGGTAGATGCTGAGCAGTTCAACCTGCTCGTCCAGCAAGTTCGTGGCCTCACTGAGGCAGTTCAGATGGTGCAGACCATGCACCAGCAGGCCCCAGTACCAGCTCAACCGATGTGGGATTATTCAGAGCCATGTGGTCCAGTCCAGGGGCAATCAACATGGGCTACCCGACCTCCAATCCTTGGAAGAGGAAGGCAACGGAGGGAGAGCCCTTGCTCGGATCGCGGCTCGACCTAGGGTGAAGCTTTGCACCCATTCAGCAAGAAGACCTTCGAGATTAGAGACTGCGAAGATCTCCTGGATCAAAGGCT
This sequence comes from Cocos nucifera, assembly GCA_006176705.1. Taxonomy (NCBI): domain Eukaryota; kingdom Viridiplantae; phylum Streptophyta; class Magnoliopsida; order Arecales; family Arecaceae; genus Cocos; species Cocos nucifera. The sequence continues at coordinate 795,572 of QRFJ01002197.1, read as the reverse complement.
CCTAGAAATGAGCCGACGAATCGAAGAACTCCGTCACACTCCCTCCTCATGCGGTAATGACATCTACATTGACCCTCCTTTTTTGCAGAAAATCATGCAGGAATCGGTCCCGCAAGAGCCGAACTTTCTCCGCATCGTTACAGCCAGACGCCCGCGGGAGCCGAATTCCCTCCAATGATCGAGCTTCTATGAAAGCCGGACTCTCTGAGGACTTCTCCAGCGGTCGGGCTTCTACGGAAACCAGACTCCCTACGGACTTTTTCAGCGGCCGAGCTTCTACGGAAGCCAAACTCCCTGCGGACTTCTTCAGCGGATGGGCTTCTCAATGGCAAACTTTCATGAAAGCAGAACTTTTTATGACAGATTTCTGCAGGCGATCCTGCTACGGTTACACGATAATAACGATCGGCATTTATCGAGTCAATAACGATTGGCATTTATCAAGTCAATAACGATCGGCATTGATCAGGACAGTTACGACAATCATTAATCAAGGCGGTTACAACAAGCTCCCTCTATAAAAAGGACCCTCCGGATATACTTACGCCAGGTTCTGAAAATCCTTCTCTTCTCCTTTAAATTCTACCGAACTCCACACTGAGCACTCCATTCTTGTTGACTGGAGCTGACTTGATCATCAGAGGATCCTATCAGAGCAACTCCTATCGGCTTCGAATGAAACTTTATTTTGCAGATTCCCATCAGCGACCCCATCTGCCCCTATTTCAGCGAATTTCGGCGACTATCAGATTCTACGTCAACATGATAGATCTTAGTAATTTATCCAGAAAACTAGTAATGTAAAAGAATATGAATAACAGATTTTCAAACCATTTTTTCATACATAAAATAATATGAATAAAATATTTTTCTATCTAAATATTATTTAAAAAATATTTATTTAAAAAAATAAAAATTTTTAAATAAATTTTTTATCCTTAAAAGGATAGATCTTAAACGTCAATCGAGTAGAGGCACCTTCATGGAAAAAAAAAATCTAGAGGCACGTGACATTACTCACCACAGTTTGACATCATCCAACCACGTTTGCGCGTCACGAGATACGTCGCGGTCGTCTCATTATTAGGAATTCTCCGGCCACCACCATTCGGGACCACCGGATCCCTGGGACCACCGTGTGTCGTTCCTGATTACCTACCGCAATCCCTTATCCAGATCTTCACCAACGGGCAATGCTACGAAACCCGATCCTGTACCAAAACAATCCCTGCTATCGCCTTTTGAGAGTTTCCTCGTGAAACGTGGCAATGGACGCTTCAAGAGGATTATTTTCATTCCAAATCTACCCACTCCTCAATCTTGATGAGAATGCCCCCCAAAACATCCGAAAACCAAAGTCTAGTAGGCGGCATTAAGAAGAACCCAACGACAAGGAGCCCAAAGTTTATTCCAGGGGTAAAACCGTCCGGGTGGAAATAAAACTCTGCGGTCGCCGTCGGACGGCGCCATCTGGAGCAGTAAATGGCGACGGCGACTCGACCTGGCGGTTCCAGAAGCGGAATGACGTGCGGCGTGATCTCGACGCGGCCCCCGTCCGCGCGGGGCGAGAGGCGGCATGGGAGGGCCACGTTTCGGCCCGCCCGCGGCACGCACTCCTCCCCCGCCGCGCGTGCCCGCGCCACGCCCTGCGTTGTTACAACCGCCACCCTATTTACCGAAATGCTGTCACGTTGGCATTCAGTTGAAAATAAATAAGATAACGAAATAACTGGTCGGTTTATTAAACACATGTCCGTTCCAAATTAAGTAATGTACGTAACACAGAATTCCATTAAAAAAAATATATACCGAGCAAATATTTGACGCAGAAAGTTACTCAGAGGAGCAATTGAAACTAGCATAGAAATATTTGTGCATTTAAGAATTATTGGCCACGGGCATGGCCTCTTTCATGTGCATAGGATGTGCTTGATACCAACGAATGTAAAAGAAAGAGCTAACTTGGTCTCACGAGCATGGATATGGTCAGATGTGGTCCACCTCATTTTCCATGTTAAGAAATTTTGCGGTCCTTTGAAAAGTGGATATCTGACGAGCGTTCTTAGAAAAGTGGATATCTAATAGCTGTCCCCCTGTCGTCCACTAAGCACATCGTTTCAACGGCTAGGATATGACTGATACCGTGGCGCAAACGGATATGCAAAACGGAATAGGGTCATATATGTAATTTAACAATCACCGTTTCAATAACTTATTAACTTTCCGGAAATCAGGAGTCAAGCTTCCGGAACCGCCGAAATATGCTCAAATGACCATTATACCCCTTACACGATCGGGCGAAGTGGCAGCTTACGGGGCCGGTCGGGGTACAGACCGCTTAGTGGGGGGCGGGGAGCGGAACGGGGACAGCATCCCCCACCACCCATTCCGCTCCGCTCGCAGGTTCGACCCACACGTGCCCGCAGTCTCGTCCGCTGACGCGGCAGGGCCGCCTTCTCGCCTCCACGTGTCATCACTATAAAAATACCCATTTTAATCTCCCCCTTATCGACGAATTTCGAGAACTCTCTCTCCTGCCTTCCCCGCTTGCTCCCTCTATCCTCGTTGGGAAGAAAAGGGATATAGTTCCATAAATTTCAGAAAAAAAAAGAGAGAGAGGAGAGAGAAGGGAGAGAAGTGGACATCGAAACTCTGGAGCTATCGGAAGTCGGTCGATTAGGATTCGGGATTTTTAAACCCTAGCTGGGGGAGAGAGATTGGGTGGGTGGGTTGGGATGGCGACGCCATTGGCAGGGGACGGAGTTCTGGCTTTGATGCCCCAGAAGCCGATGAATTCCATCGATCCGGCCTCGTCCTCGTCCTCGTCCTCGGTGCCCTCTTCCTCGAACGGATGCATCAAGAACTCGGCCCAGAAATATCCGATCCTGGTATTCTTGTATTTCCAGAAGGCAATCCGTTCGGAACTCGATCGGCTCCACCGGGCGGCGGTCGAATTCGCCACCGACCACAGCGGGGACGTGCAGTCGCTCGCGGAGCGCTGCCGCTTCCTCTTCGCCATCTACAAGCACCACTGCAACGCGGAGGATGAGGTACAGGTTCCTTATCTTGCTCTTCTTTGGGACAAGTTGCAGATTTTTAGGGCTTGATAGATGAAAAAGTTGTGACAGGAGTCTTAGTGAATCGGTTAGGTTTTCATTACTATAAATAATTATTTTTAGTGGATCTGAAAATTTTGACCAGGATGAGTGGGGTCAGTTTGCAAAAAATGGTGTAAATATACTAGAAAGGTTCTTTTATGAAATTTCTGAGCCTACGTAGCGTTTTTTTCCCCTTTTTCGTTCTTTTATCAGTTTTGGGCTCAAATGAAGGTTTCGTTTGCATCTTGATTTTGCTGCTCTTTATTTATGGTCTGGGTTTCAAGATTTAATTCACCAACTGTAGAAATGCTGAAACCATCCTTTTTTGGAAATCGAAATATCATCATCTTGTGCAGGGGTGTAAATGGGCGGGTCGGACCGGGTGACCCCGATCCGACCCGGTTTGTCCTAATGTTGGATCCAAACCCAATCCAATTAAAAATTGGGTTGGATCGGGTGGGTCATGATCAAAAAGTTTGTCCCATTCGATCTTTTGAGTCGGATCGGATCCATGTATAATTCGATCTTAATCTAAAAATTTTAGATCGAATTCGAACTCAAATTTTGATCAGACCAGTTCTTATAATAAACTAACATATGCGATATGCGAAGTTTATGATAAAAAAAAAAAATTATTTTGCCTTGGCTCTTAATTTATAAATAATTTTTCAAAATTTCACAGTCAGATTGGGTAAAATTTTAAAAAAATAACAATACTATAAAGGCATTTGGAATTTCAATCCCATTCTATTAACTTTATAGTTTATATATTGAATTTAATACTGAATTCGGATCGGATCGGGTCGGATCCAAATTCAGACTCAGAACATTAAACGGGTTCAATTTTAGAACCCGACCCCGCAGGGTTCGGGTCTAAGCAGGTCGGATTGGATCAGGTCATGGGTCAATCCAATTCATTTTCAGCCTTAATCTTGTATTGTTAGTGATTGTGCGCTTTCAGCCAGCTAGCCGCTGTTCTAAAACTTATTTTTGTGGAATCGTACCTTGAAAGTTTGAAGATGTGGCAAATTGAACGTCTTTGTTAACCTCTAGTACCCCCTAAAAGGGAAAAAATCCAAAAAAAAAAAAGTGGAGTAAAACCCGAGCAGAATGTGAAAATGGAGTCTGTCCTAAAACCTTGCTGCCGCTGCCACCTCTCACTTTTTGACTCATATACTCTAGCATGTAGGAACAGCTTCCACATGAATACATGGTTCTTGCCGGCGTCTATAGAATTTGATAAACAAGAACTGCTGGAAATTATGGGCAAAAGTTTTCCATCTTTTTCCAGAAAGCCACCTTTTTCTTTATGTCCACCTAACGGATTTCATCTGTGGTTCAATCACATGTTCACTGCGCCATTTAGTCTTATAGCAGACTTTTCCCCTTTTGACAGCTGGTGCTAAGCAAAAAAGGACTTGATTCCTTGAAATCCTTCATATAGAAATCCAACACCTTAAGCTTAACGGTGCTCTTCCATCACTGGCATGTTATAAGTATCTTGAGGAACCACCAAACAGCTTCTTTCATCCTAAAACTACTCTCCATAATTGTGATGTCATAAGATAATGCCTTGTTATCTTTTTTATAGCTATACAGCTAGTTGTCCTTTTCTTCCAAATTCTCTTACTTTCTCTTGATAGGCTCTGTCCGTTACTTTGCCCTTGAAGTCCATGGCTAACTATCAGCTAACCATGGATATTCTATATAGCAGATTGCTGCACATTTGCTTCCTCACTCAGTTTTTAACGATTGATTTTTCTTGGCTTACAATATGTGTGTGTGGCTGCCCCAGGTTAAACATGTGTTCTGGTTTGTAATTTTTTGAATTCCTCCAAACTTCTCCCTGTCATAAATAAGTTGAAGTTCAACAGTATTTACTTTAAGGGTTACTCTTTCCAGTATGGCTTCTCTGCCTCTAAAATTGCAAGGATTTCTTGCATCTGATTCTTGAGGCGATTAAGATGAGTATTGGCTTTCTTTTGTTGGTCTTGCATTTATTGTATGCTTGTATGTTGTTGCTATACGATGATCCAATAATTTGACATTGGCTTCTTCTTGCACGATTGCTTCTTCATGTTGCTGAATCTCTTATATTGTTCCATATCTGTCAACATCCAACATCCATAAAAACCCAGAAATTACAATAAAAAATTTAAGAAAAAAATCTCTGGAAAAATAATGATCATGCATAGTTTACACGTGGATCTCCCTAGGAGGATTGGCAAGACATTGTTCTTTGTTTTAATTCTAATATAACTTTGAAATGTCGGTTTTGATTATTTGGAGTCAAAATCCTCAGAATCAAATATCACATACAATATCATACTCAGTGAGCACAAGTTCTTGTCATCTCGATAAAGGAAATGACATTTAGCATTTCTTTTTTTTTTTTTTTCGTTCTTCATTAGGTTTTAGCAGATATCCAAGCATCTATTGTTGACAAATGTCAATGAAAAGCCTAAATGTGTTATATGGATCAAAATGGTTTAGTGGACAATTGGTCGGTCATAAGCATAAGATTAGTTATGCTAAGATGGTGATGCTTGGGTGGATGCATGGTAAGGTGGGGAAAAATAGTTAAAAGGTATAGAGAATTAATACATATGTCAGTGGTAGAGGATAAAGTGAGGAAAAAACCTGTGATATTTTGGACTTATTTGGCAGGCAGCAATGGTTCCTATGGGTGTTTTAATTTGTTTATTTTTGTGCACATGGGGGTTAATTATTATGAGGGGTCATCTCAAGAAGAGATTATTTGTTTGGATTTGGAATATAAAAGCAGAGACCAATGAGTTTTGGATATGTATAATAAGAAAAAAAATTTAAGTTATTTCATACTATAGATTCAGACCTTTGATAAGGATGCCTATAAAGTAGGTATATGGGGTGGACTCTGAATTGGAGAATTATGTTTATTTTTCCTTCTGGATGAGCCAAGCATATTTGATCTTGTGGTAACCTAGTTAGACAACCTTCTTTGCCTTCATCTACAACATGATAATATGGTTGGCTGAAGTTGATCCTGTTGGCTCTTGTGCACACCATATATTGGCTTACCAAAACCTTACTGGCTAAATTGTTCTAAATACTTAATCAATTCCAATCTTTTTTTTTTTTTTCTGAAAAAGTTTTTTTTGAAGGACAAGTACGTAGGTTCTTCCTTTTAATTTATTTATAGGTGAAACCTTTTTATTAGAATATGAAATTAATTAAAATAAATTGCTAAGGTTTATGGTGAACACCAAGTTGCTTTTGTTGTTGTGGTGGTGGTGGGGGGAGAAAGGAGAAGTTGTTCATAAATGTAGATCCTACAATGCATACTTAAATCTTTCTAATTCAGCTACTTTGAGGTTAAAATAAACAGCCTATGGTTTGCTGTACCCGCCCGCACCATCCAACATGGGGTATACCATACCGACATTCGGTACCCTATCTTATATAGTACCGAATTGCGTACGGACACTGTAATAAGGTGGTATTGGTACATGGTCTGGTACTGAGATGGCGAACCTTGAAACAACAAAATGCTTACTACGATTGCATCCAAAAAAAAAAAGGGGTTGAATAACCAATTTTTCCCGCTTTATGACAGGTTATCTTTCCAGCTCTTGACATCCGTGTCAAGAATGTAGCACGGACATACTCTCTCGAGCATAAGGGGGAGAGCGATCTTTTTGATCATTTGTTTGATTTGTTAAGCTCAGATTTACAAACTGACGGTTATCGAAGAGAACTTGCTTCCTGCACTGGAGCCATTCAAACATCACTTAGTCAGCACATGTCTAAGGAAGAGGAGCAGGTACTATCTTTCTAATTCTCATATTGAATGTTAAGATATAAATCATTTTACTGAATTTACTTCCTGCTTTACAAAATGAGAAAGGTGCCAGAGAATCTATAGCTTACTTATTCAGGGTCATTATGACATTTGCAATAATCAATGTAAATCCATGAAGCATAGACACGGATATGGATTAAGAATACAACATGATATGGATTTGCTAATATGACAAATTTTGAAAAAGTAGGATATGATACGACCAGGATACGTCAAGTAATATTTATACATGTATAAATATATGTGTGTGCATGGGTATAAAAAATACACATCTACTCGCATAGACACACATGCATATATATGTATATAAGAAAAGTTGGTGGGATATCAAAATAACATAATTCATGCTTTGTATTGTAGCATAACTTTTACAAGCTCATCACCGTCATTATTTCATAGACCACAATCCATTCTTTATATTTTCATACTAACATCAATAGGCTACAAAATTGACTTCCCCCCTCATTTTTTTTTAAAAAAAATTCTGTAAAATGGGATACTTGATGCAAATATCGGAAGGGTATCTGAGGAGTATCCAATGAGTATCATTATCTGATAAGGGTTTGAAGTATCCTTGCTTCTTTGATGTAAAGTTTCCAACTGACCTGATTGCTATTTCATTCACTTTAAAGATTATAAGATCGTTTTATTTTTATAGCCTCACGTGTTTACATCCCGCTGGGATAGGAGCTTTGTCTTGCTAGGATTTGTGTTGGCATAGAGCACTGGCATATTGCCGGCAAGGCTGAAACCAGCATCCTCAAATTAATATGCCAGTCACTAAAAATGGCCTTATATGAAATCTTTCTCATCTAAAAACAATTCTCTTATAAATTCACGTGGATTAGTAGAATGTTGAATTTTTAAGATAACATCCACTTTCCTAATCCAATTGATATAAGATCTTGGAATGCTGATCAAGTCAGAGAATTATTTTTGTAATGAAGATCACTAAAAAGGGCCTTGTATGTCATCCTTTCCATCTGAAGTCAATCCTCTTATAAATTCAAGTGGGTTAATAGACAGTTCAATTGTCAAGAAATCCTCCACTTTCCTAATCTAGTTGGTTAGAGGTTTTGTAATGGTAATTAAGTTGAGTATTATCCTTGCAAGGGTGATTAAATCGAGGATCACAATTCAAGAAAAAAAAAAGTATTTTATGGCTCATACCTTATGAACTTACTGAAATGGTTGTATAGAAGGATGAAGAATTAAAGACAATATGTTGCAAGGATTGATTGTTGTTCACTAAATCCAGCTATATCCATTTCATTGTACAAATTGAAGTCTCTTGTTGACCATGTGATTTGGAAGTCATGCCAAATCATTAATATGAGGGGCTGTTAAAGGTGCTGATTCATGCTTTTTTAGTTGATTGGAATATGTGGCTTTCTTCCTGGGTTCCTATCCGTGTTAAACATGATCTTATTATCTGTTGCACCTGTGGCAGATTTTAGTATTAGCTCTCTCACCACATTTTGCAACAAATTATAGAACTATGCTTTGACTCAAGGTAATGAAAAATTAATTCTTCCTATTGTTTGGAATTGTCTCAGTACTGTACTAGGTGAAGGTGTCAAGAAGCACTTGAGCGGTCTTTAGTCATTTTTTAACTATTGAATCTAGTATTTAGTGTGATCTTATAGTCAAGAAGGTTTTTTCTGTCATAACATAGTTGATGTAGAAATCTTGTCATGGACAAGGATAAGCTGGTAAAACATAAGAAATGTTATGGGCATTATAGAATGATAATATATTTGGCTGTAATTTCTCGATAATGCACTAATATGGCTCATTAGTTATGATTGTATACTCATGCCTATGTTTTGAATGAGTGTGTCACATTGACATTATGCACATGTTGAATGGCCATCAACAAGGGAGAAGTGGTAAAATCTAAGATCTGAAAGGGCTCAAATCACACCGAAGAAATGAAATAACAACACAATATTGCTTCAAGGACATGAAAAATCATTAGAGAGTTTTGCACTTGTGAAAGTCAAAAATGGTGCCAAAGCAAGGCATGTGCGGTAAAGCTGGCACCAAGACAACAAAAATGGCATAAAAGAACAACACCTTGAAATAGCTTGGTAAATGTGTAAAAGGGTTTATGATGACCCTATTGTTTTTGTTCATGGTGGGCTAAACAACTTATAAGAGAACAACTAATGCAGCATGGTGTGCAATCAATAAGTACTTTGACCAGTTAGGCCATACCAAGCATCAGAGGAGCCAACAGATTCATGGGCGAAGATTGTAGTAAGCAAATATTTTCGGCAGATTTTCTTATAAATTTTCTATTAGGGACATTATCAAATTTTAGCCAGTTTCCATATTTATGATAGAATAATTCTAGTTTATTTTCTTATTGTCAAATCCTATTTTGAGCATGATTCTATATAGGGTTTAATGCTTGAATTAGGGTCAAGATATTTTGTTCTATAAATATGTGCATCATATTACATTGTAAGGGGTGGCATTTGAGATATTAATGAAATTCTATTTGAGAGAATTTCTTTAACCAAATGAAGGATTCTTCAATCCAGTTTTTCTCTATTCACGTGTTGATCTTCCAAGCATAACCTCACTGATCAAATCACCCCTTCTTCCTTTTTTTCTGCTGTGTCATCTACCCACGAGATTCTAATTTTTCACTATGCATAGATGCCTTGATAGATCTCTAAAAGAAGAGTACAAGAGTAATAAAACTTTAGATGATGTTAGGGGGTTGCCGATAATCTTAAATCCAAGTTGGATAATGCTAAACTCCAGATGAAGGAAATATAGCTTGAATAAGCTTTGCAGTTATTGGAGCAATAGAAATGAGCAGCAAGAAGATGGATTTCCAAAAGTTTCCTGCAGTGCTTTGTTGGGTGATATAGATTTTCTGCTGTGAACCTCCTTGCTTCCAATCATGGAATCCCTACTATTTCAACTTCTGGCAAACTTCTACTGTTGGCTCAATTTGCTGCTTTGAAGGTTCTCGTGATGGACATCAATGGATAAGTTTGATGGTAGCTGATTGATAACTAAACTGCCAGATTGATGAACTGGAGCTCAAATTATTGCTTGTGAGAAACAAGGACAAGAGATAACTAGATTTGACACTCCTTTCATGGTAACATGGAAAACCAAGTGCAAACAGCCTAAATATACAAATCAAGAAGGTGGTAAGTACAACACCAACTGCACAAAAGAATGGTACATGCAAAGTTGATTTGCAGCAAGGATTCGGGTGTCAGTGCTGATAAGCATGTGGGCTAGTGTCGCTTTGCCAAAACAAATAAGAACTTAAAAATTGGCTTAGCACCAAAAGGTATTGAGCCATTTTGATCTGTGCTGGCTTGACATAGGTTGACACCCTGCAAGGTATTGCGGCATACGTGTACACAGTGCCCAGCACTTTGTCGGCATAGCACAACATGGTCAGTATTTAATCCTTGGCATGCTGTATGCCTTTGAAGCAGTTGGATTCATTGTGAGCAGAAATTTTCATCAAATATGATAATCAAATTATATTCTTTTTCCTAATATTTTCGTAATATTATTCTGTTAGATTTTTTTTTCTAGAGCAACAGGTTTAGAAACATTTGATCGATATTAACTCAGATTCAGTAGGTTTTGAAGAAAGGAATTGGAAAACCTGTTCTTCTTCCATCTTGTTGTAAGCCAATTAACTTTGTTTAAGGTTAATATTAAAATATGATTGTTTGAGAAGCATCAGTAATGTAAAAAGGAAAACTTGGTGTGTAATACTAAAGTTTGTTAACAACAACAAATATTATGCATAACCTTCACCTAAAATTGACTCTCCTTGAATAAAGGATTGTTTAGGATTGCCCTGATATCAATTAATAGGTCATATTTTCAGTTTGGATATGCCAGATGGTCAATAATGCATGGAACTTGACAGACTAGTTTGCTAGACTTTGATGCAGTTCACCAAGGTGACCTAGTAGTAAGGCACTGCATGTTTCGTGTATGATTATTAGTAATTCTAAAAAAGTATTATGAGTAATTACAAAATACTAAATCCTTGTTCACTTTTTTTTTGTGGTTGCCTAAATATTATGGCCTAAATTGATTGTAGTTTATAACCCTTGCTCAATCGTATGGGCAAGCATTTAAATACTCAGTCATTGACTATCTGCATCCACATTCTGGGTATATGTTCCAGTATTTTGCACCATTAGCTATCTTGATTCCAGGTTGGAGAATTTTTGCTTGGTTCTTGTGGATGAGAAGTCCTTCATCAGTCAATGACATAAACCAAGGGTCTGATATTGAATATCAATAATCAGTTTCAAAGTTCATACATCAGGTTCAGGAGATCGATGTCTGAATGTTAAATTTAAGTGTTTTGGTTACTCTGGTTCGACAAGCATCGATAGATTAGTTGTTTCCACAAATCTATGGAAAACCAGTCCTATGTGGACTCAGTACTGCAAGCGAACAATGAGTGAGAGTTAGTGAACAAGTGATTTTGTTAGCTATGAGTTCCTTATTCACTTTTAGATCATTACTTTTGTTTCTTCTGCCTCATAGTTCAATATGTTGGACAATTTTACCTATAAATCCCATCCATAATATCATATGTTGTTGATGAAACTTTTGTAGCCGATTACAAGTGTTTACTAAATGTTTGCTAGTGTTACAGGTATACCCCTTGCTTATTGAGAAGTTTTCATTCAAAGAGCAGGCTGATTTGGTCTGGCAGTTTTTATGTAGTATCCCTGTGAATATGATGGCAGAATTTCTTCCCTGGCTTTCAGCTTGTATTTCACCTGATGAACATCAAGATATGTTAAAATGCATGTGCAAGATAGTACCAGAAGAAAAGCTTCTTCAAAAGGTAAGAATGGCTTTTTTTAAAGAAAAAAAATCTACTTGTAATCCTTCAAACAGACTGCATTTGACATTAATTGTAAAATAATGAAGGTCATATTCAGCTGGATGGAAGGAAAAGGCACTGCAAACATGGGGCAGAATTACTGTGATGATTCTCAACTACAGAGCAATCTCAGATGTGGGCCTGGCAAGTTGGGTGATCACACTGAGAACTACACATGTGCAAGCGGACATTCCAATATTGGAAAGAGGAAACATACAGCATCAGAATGCAGTGCTGTTGATGTTCTGGGGTTGCACCCAATAGATGAGATATTGCATTGGCACAACGCTATCAGAAAAGAATTAAGTAATATAGCAGAAGAAGCAAGAAAGATTCAACTTGCGGGTGATTTTTCTGATTTGTCTGCCTTCAATGCAAGACTACAATTTGTCGCTGACATATGCATCTTCCATAGGTACACGGCTTCTTGATCACCTTTTTTGGCAAGAAAATTTCACTGGAAATTTTAACAGGCAGTAGTTTATCTTAGATAATGAGCACCCACTATTGGCTGATTAAAAAGCGGTATGCTAGTACTGCTCATGTAACTGCTGCTTTTCATGTTTGTATTTTTTTTCAAATTCCTTTATTTGCCAAGTATTTTTCTTTTGCCATTCTGACAGCCTTGGCCGCTACTATTGCATGAATATGGATGTGGGTTTCAGATTTGGGCTTTTGTATCATAAAAGAATAGGGCTATCATGTCAAATTTTTTCCTAGAAAAAGGAATTCTAGCCAAACAAAACTTCTATCATGTCAAATTTTTTCCTAGAAAAAGGAATTCTAGCCAAACAAAACTTCTATCATTTGTTCTTCCTGAAGTTTAGGACTCCTTTAATGATCCTTGTTGTATGTTGAATATGGTCCATGTTAGACTCCCAAACCATGTATAAACAGAGCAGTACATGAATTTTTTTTTAAAAAAAAGAAGGTTTGAATAAGACATGCGTTTGATCATGGGATGTGTGAGTCTTGATCACCACCCACACATGCTGCTACTTCCAATACGTGATATAAAATATAATAAAATATCGGAAGTCAAACTTCAATGACGGCCCTCGAAGCAAGTTCTCCTTTTCTTTTATTTTTTCAATAACCAGGTTTCTTTTACACTTGGACAGTATTGCTGAGGATCAAGTCATATTTCCTGCGGTCGATGGGGAAGTCTCTTTTGTGCAGGAGCATGCAGAAGAACAAAGTCAATTTAACAAGTTCAGGTGTTTAATTGAACAGATTCAAAGTGCAGGAGCAAATGTAACTACTGCAGAATTCTGCTCTGACTTATGTGCACATGCTGATGGAATAATGGACACCATTCAGAGGCACTTCTGTAGTGAGGAGGCGGAGGTAAACTTATTATTGATGATATAGACTTCATGATACTTGTGACATTGGGGCTGAAATTGCTGCTTCCCCACTTCTTCCTCTAGGTTCTTCCTCTTGCCAGGATACATTTTTCTCCTGAGAAGCAGCGGCAACTTCTATACAAGAGTATATGTGTGATGCCACTGAAACTGTTAGAGCGTGTTTTACCATGGTTAGTCTCAAAGCTAAGTGACGAGGAGGCAAGGTCCTTTCTCCAGAATATGCATCTGGCAGGTTGTCAATTCATGCATCATATTTTTATGTATTCTGCATGATTTTTTTTTTTAAAGGCTTTTTCATTCAGCTATTAAAGTCATATGAGACATTTCTGTATGCGTGGTGCAGCTCCATCATCTGAAACTTCACTTGTTACTCTTTTCTCTGGATGGGCATGCAAGGGTCGATCCCAGGATATTTCCAGTCCTGGCAAGTTCATATGTTTGACTTCCAAGGCAATTGGTTGCTGTCTTTTAAACGAGAAAAATGACTTGGAAGAAGGTTGCAATCAAATGGTCTGCCCCTGTGCTTGTCCACCTAGCAATAAGGACAAATCGTCACTTCTGCAATGCAAGAATGATGCTAGGCCAGTTAAACGATGCAACTTCTCAGAAACATGCGGACATGCTAATGAAAATGGTCATTTGGAGACAGTTGAAAATGAAAAATCATCAAAGCCTTGCTGCGTACCTGGGTTAGGAGTTGATAACAGCAACTTAGGGATAAGTTCACTGGGTGCTGCGAAGTCTCTGCGTTCATTGTCTTATAATTCTGCCGCTCCTTCTCTAAATTCTAGTCTCTTTAATTGGGAGACAGACTTTATGTCATCTAATACAGAAAAAACTGTGAGGCCAATTGACAACATCTTCAAATTTCATAAAGCAATCCGCAAAGATTTGGAATATTTGGATGTTGAATCAGGAAAGCTTATAGATTGTGATGAGGCTTTTCTTCGGCAGTTCAGTGGAAGATTTCGTCTTTTGTGGGGTCTATATAGAGCTCATAGTAATGCTGAGGATGATGTTGTATTTCCAGCTTTGGAATCGAGGGAGACTCTTCATAATGTGAGCCATTCATACACTCTGGACCATAAGCAGGAGGAAAAGCTATTTAAAGATATATCTGAAGTTCTTTCAGAGCTTTCACAATTGCATGACAGCTTGGGAAGGACCAATGCTAAAGCTGATGCAGCTGGAACTGACTTCAATTTTTCTGGTGAGGGTATTGATTGGACAAGGAAACAAAATGAGCTTGCTACGAAGCTTCAAGGCATGTGCAAATCTGTACGGGTGACTCTGGATCATCATGTTTTTAGGGAAGAACTTGAGTTGTGGCCATTGTTTGACCAACATTTTTCAGTGGAGGAGCAGGATAAGATTGTTGGTCGTATAATTGGAACAACAGGAGCAGAGGTTCTCCAATCAATGTTACCATGGGTTACTTCTGCGCTTACTCAAGAAGAGCAGAACAGGATGATGGATACATGGAGGCAGGCAACCAAAAACACAATGTTTAATGAGTGGCTAAATGAATGGTGGAAGGGTGCTCCTGTATCATCACAGGATGCAACAGAATGTTTTGTTATTTCAAAAGGTTTTTTCTTTGCTTTCGTTATTCTGCAATTTGTGAAGCTTTGTCTATCCAACTATAAAGGGAGCATGTTGATGTTCTATTTTGTATGCAAATTATTATGCTTACTCTTCTTTTGGTCTCTTAGGAATTGATTACCAAGAAAGTCTCGACCAAAGTGACCAGATGTTCAAACCTGGCTGGAAAGATATATTTCGGATGAACCAGAATGAACTTGAGTCAGAGATACGGAAGGTTTCTCGAGATCCAACGCTTGATCCACGGGGAAAGGCATATCTTATTCAAAACCTCATGACAAGGTTTGTTGTACTAACTACTGTTTATATGCATCATAAGTTTTTGTTCACAAGTTCTGTAATGAGCTGAAAATGGTTATTGCAGTCGCTGGATAGCTGCACAGCAGAAGTTACTGCAAGCAAAAACCGAGGAAACAACAGAGGGGGAAGATGTACCTGGATGCTCTCCATCATTTCGAGATTCAGAAAAGCAAGTGTTTGGCTGTGAGCACTACAAAAGAAACTGCAAGCTTCTTGCTGCATGTTGTAATAAGTTGTTCACATGCAGATTCTGCCATGATAAAGTCAGTGATCATCCAATGGATAGGTATCACTCTCATTTCCACTTAGGTCAACATAGAGATGAACACTTAACAACTGACCTGAAAATAAAAATTATGGTATAAAGTTGTAAGATGAAAATTCTAAGATCAATTGCACCTATTCAGAAATGTTATGACTTTTAGAATTTCTGGATGAAAGTATTTAAAATATTTTCTACCGTAGGTCTGTTATAACATGTTAGTTTCCAGTGGTATTCTTGATATTTTGCTTCAGTTATCAGCAAAAGTAATGTATGGAAAACATAATTTAAAATAAGGAGCTAAATAATTAATGCTACCAATTTTTATAACTCTACTTGTGTTCATTAATTTTATTCTCAGATGGACTTCTTTTATTGTAATGATAATTTGTTGGGGTTTTGAGGGGTTATGTGATTGTTGGAGGTTGTTGGGTAAATGAGTGCAGGATCTATTTGTATGCTGGAGCTGCAGAGGAATTATAGGTTTTGGTCATTAGAAAGAGAGCCATGTTATCATGTTGCAAACTACATTGGGAGCATGGAAAGAAGTAGACAATGGTAATGGTTTATCCTGGGGCAAATTTGGAAGGGCAGAAAGATAATTGCCATTGTTCTTAGTCTGGGATTATACCTATGGTTGCTGCCTGCTATAGTAAGGAAGATGATATTTTTTCCCTTTTCTGGAGAAGGCATGACAATCAATTCTTGTTCTTCTTATTGATATAGGTTAAGCTAGATTCCTGCTTGGTGTTGGGAATAAGAATGCAAATTTATTCGGTTGGGTCTTGTTTCAACATTATCTGTATCCAACCTGAAACTAATTTGATCTGAAGATGGTTGGAATCTGTTTTCAAATGTGTTAGGTCATTTTGATTCTGATAAGTGAAAGGCTTTGACAACTTGAAGATAGGTTTCAGGGTTATGATGCAATCTTTGGAACACAAGGTCACAATATCAAGAGCATGTAATAACTACTAGAAGGAAATATGATATGATTGGATTATTATGAAGAGTGAAAGAACCTCATGGAGAAGATTACAAGAGATTATTTCAATCTTGAAAGTAAAGTTGCTTCTGTTGGAAAGCAAGTAAAATCAAAGGTAATGTGTGATCCATCATCTGTTACTTTATTGAAGAACAAGATCTTGCAATGCCTTGAAAAAAACTAAAACAGCTTATCTTTGATCTGTGATAATTATATGCCGAACTTCCCAATTGAAATAAAATTTCCCTGGAATCAAAGGTAGAGTAAAGCAATCATTTTCATGAATATGAGGTCTTCCAGCCTTCGTAGGATTTCTTGGGTCATCTTGGTCAAGAATTTGATGTACAGGAATCTCCATTACATTCTTATAGATCTGCTACAGAATAGATTGCTCATTTCATGTCTTAAGGATGGTAAAACATGAGTCCAAGGAATCATGATAATCAAGCTGGCTATACAAAACAAAGAGTAGGAAATAGGAATTTTGCAAAAGCTGCTTGATGCTAATTGTTGACAAGGTTACACAAATGTTTGGTGGATATTGCATGACATTGGGAAGTGTTTGATATGCAAGTGAAGGAACTCTTTTGTTGTTAATACATGAAGCAATAGACATTTCTGTATTGGTTGTGGTCGTGGGGCATATAATGACTTTTTGCTTAGTGCGGATTATCAGGATGGCAAATGTCCAATTTGCCAGTGCAAAGCCAAGGGTTGTACAGGTATGTGGTATGTCCCATTTACTGGTTGGATTATAAGAAGGCAAGGGAAGGTTAGATGGTTATGTGAGAAGAGATGAAAATAGTTATAAAGAGCCAATTCTTTTCTTGAACTGCCAGCAATCTCTATTCATTGAATCTCATTGTCATCATTTGAGCAGTATGTGTTGAGCACACTAGAGAATTCTACTAGTTATTCTGGTCACTAAGGATGTAGGAGTTTGAGGAGGCGATGACAATGGGATATTGGGCTGGCCTTCCTGCTGACATTTAGGATGGTAAGTTTTTGAGTGCACACCGTTGAGCAAAAGTGCTAGTTGGCATTACAAATCAAGGATCAAAAAAGGCATGGTAGCATCAGAAAGGCACCTTTCAAATCCTGGATGACAGAACTATTCAATAAGCTAGTGGTCAGTAGCAGACCAGATCACTAGAGGCTAGAAAGCTTGTACTGAAACTTGGCATGCTTTAAATGTGGGGAGACTAAGGCATAAAGGTAGTACATGTCCAACTCGGTGTTTGAGTGTTGTAGTTGGAGAGAATGACAAGTATGGGTTGGGCATGTATCAATGCTTTGAGGAGGATGATGGAATCTTAGGCTAATCAAGTGAACATTAGTGGTATGGCTTAGCTTTTCACATCATGGGAACATTGTTCTTTAGTAATCAACACTGCAAGCATGACAAACCTTGTCTTTTAAGGCTGTTATTGGAAGTTGTCTTTGGGAGACCAAGGAGGTTCTACAGTGTTGTCTCATTTTGCAGGCTGATCATGTTGCCAATTGCAAGTGTGTTTTTGGGTGAGCATGTATGACCTGTAGTGCCAATACTATGAGCTTAAATGACAATGGGATATTGGGCTAGCCTCCAGCTGACATTTAGAATGATAAGTTTCTGACTGCACACAATTGAGCAAAACTACTAGTTGGTGTTACAAATCAAGGATCAAAAAAGCATGGTAGCATCAGAAAGGTACCTTTCAAATCCTGGATGACAACTATTCAATAAGCTAGTGGTTCGTTAGCAGACCAGATCACTAGAGGTGAGAAAGCTTGCACTGAAACCTGGCATGCTTTAACTCATGGAAGACTCAGCATAAAGGTAGTACACATCCAACTCGGTGTTTGTGTTGTGTAGTTGGGGAGTATGACAAGTATGGGGTGGGCATGTATCAGTGCTTTGAGGAGGATGATGGAATCTTAGCCTGATCAAGTGAACATTAGTGGCATAGCTTAGCTTTTCACACCACGGCAACATTGTTCCTTAGTGGTCAACACTGCAAGCATGACAAACCTTGTCTCCAAAGGCTGTTATTGGAAGTTGTCTTTGGGAGACCAAGGAGGTTCTACAGTGTTGTCTCATTTTTTGCAGGCTGATCATGTTATCAATTGCAAGAGTGTTCTTAGGTGAGCATGTATGATCTGTAGTGACGATACTGTGAGCTTAAATGGCGGTGGATTTTGGACAATTAAGGGCCATAGTTGTGATTTGAGGCAACAACTATACTTTCTTTTATAGCAGGTGATAGTTTCATGTTTCATCTGCCTTTGGGAAGACAGAAGAGATGACAGAAGCTAGGAAGAAGAAAAGGAAGAGACAAAATCGGGAAGCAAAGAGAGAAAGAGAAGGATCCAGTCTCCTGCACTAATCACTAGCAAACCATTTCCCTCTCATGTTGGGATCTTTAAAGTCAATTTTACTTTTCTTTTTTTAATGTGAACAAGACGTGTGATAGCCATATCTTGTGAAGTTCCTTGGGGCTTTACTGGAGTAGGAATAAGGGTGTTAAAATTTTCATAGAGGTTTCACATCTAAATACTGGTTCCTTCGTGGCAGGGTAAAACATGACATGGTACACCCCCATGTTGGGATGTGGTAAAGATGCGAAATTGGAATGCCCATACTTTGTGTTAATACAATACCATTTGGAGCCCCTGTCGCATATCAGTTTTGCCATTACAGTAACTGATATGATACGGCATGCTTGAGATGGATGCTGTGGTTTGATATTTAAAACCATGGTTTCTGTTTTGCATAAATGTAAAAATCTTTTTTTTTTTCTGTCAACTTCATTTTGGTTTTGTCATTTTTGATCTCATGCTGATATATGATCTGATGTTGCATGGCTGCATTTATTAGTGTTACCAATATTTAGCAAAATATCTGAAAAAACAGATTAAATTTACTTACAGATATAATTTTTCTCTGGGAGGTTCCAACCAGGATGTAATTGCATCAAGAAAAGTGAAATAATCAATGGTAAATAATTGTAGGAAACAATTAAGGATGCCTTGGATATGTAGCATGCTTTTCCAATAGTGTGATTATTTGGCCTATCAGTGGTTGTTGGCTTAAGGCTTTTTCTCCTTTTAATGCTTAAGCCATAGTTAGGGTTATATCCTTAAGGGGTAAGAAGTTCATATTGGATCAGTTAAGAAGTATTCTACAACTTGCCTTCAGGATTCATGCAAGCTAAGCTGGATGATGTTTGTTGTGTAAAGGTCCTCACACCTACATGTTTTGAAATATGGTCCCTGTGGGAGCGTATGCACCTGCATATGCAGATGTGATCTTGCGACCACATCTGATTGGTGTTGGGCCATACAGTGAGGAACCACCAAGGGCCTCTCATAGGTCATAAAACTTGCTTAAGTAGTCCAACTCCTACACATACGGACCATGTGGACAATTGCTTCAAGTTACTTCCTATGGAGAAATATTGACTTTACATTGTCCTTTTGAAAATTGGTAGTTTATATACGTTATATCTTGGCTAACAGGAAGGCACGTTAAACTTAGTTTTCAACTAAGTTGTGCATCTTTTTGCTCCTTTTTTTTTCCTGTGAGGTTTGTCATTTGATAATTTGTAAATTTGAACATACTTAGCATAGTGATATTTCTTTTGAAGGCTAAATGCTATATTATGCTTCAAAATAGGCTCTGAAATAAGTATAGAAGTGTAACTTAATATTCTTACTTTTCTTTTTTAATGTATTATTTCTTTTCTTACTTTATCTATATCTATGAACTGTATTTATTTTAAATATCTTTTGAATGCCAACTTGATAGGTACTTCCATATGTACCAATGTACTCTATATGCACTATTGGGTACCTCAACCAGCTAGATACTGCAGTTGGTTTTTAAAACATCACACGCATGGGAAACCAAATGAAGTTAGGCATAACCATCTGTAGTCCCTTGAAATTTGGCTGGTAGTTTTGATATTATTATACACTTAAATGAGGATTAGTGATGAGAATTACCATCACTCTTTGTGAGCTCATATGCACTTCGTTGGAGATTAGGAGTTGATTGACGTTCTCAATCTACATCAACATTCACTTTTAGTAATGACATATTCTTACCTTATTTAGGTTATTTAGAGTTTGGAAAATATGAATGCAACTGCTAATTTTGTGGTTCATTGTTGAAAGCTTGCTTTTTCTTTATATTTGACTACAATTTAATTTTAGCTGCTCGTATTAGTGATAGAGACTGCTCACTTCATCAAGATTATTAGAGTTTTGTTCATGCAAGCCCTGATTAGTTTTTGATCAGCCTCTTAATTATTTTTGGCTACATCTGACTTTGTAGCCCACAAGCCTTGTATTTGGAGAGTTATAGTTTAGTTGCTTAAATCTTATGACACTAATTCCCCTTCAATTTTTTCCATGAACAGTTATTGGATAACTTTGAGTTGTCACCAAACTTTGATATCTTTAAATAATTGATGATAGCTAACAGATTTTAGTATGCTTGAACCGGAAGATAATAGTCATAAATAATAACAGAGAATGTTGATAATATGCCTCACTTTGTGGTTGCATTTTCTGCAGAAAAGCAACGGCTGAAATGATGTGTATGCAATGTCTTAAGATTCAACCAGTTGGCCGCACATGCAAGACCCCCTCGTGTGATGGATTCTCAATGGCCAAATATTATTGCAATATCTGCAAATTTTTTGATGATGAAAGGTACTTTTGAAGCTTGACTACGGTTCTCAAGTATTATATATTGGCTTGGAGAAGTGTACTGTGTACATGTTATGAACTGCCTTCAACTGATCTTTTTTAATGCTGGTGCATTTGTTGCAATTGTTATGAGTTGGTTTTTAGATTGCTTATTGCAGAATCTCTTTAATTTTCTATATATTCATCTAGAAAATTAAAATTTGTGTTTCTCTAAATTATGGTTGATAGTCTGATAAGTGCTAGACAATTCCTCTGGTTTAGTTTGTCTATTTGCAATTTGTTCCACATAGATGAAGAATCTCTGTATTCCAATTAATGATTGGGATATCTTTTGCCTATCTTCCTGTCTCTATAATGTAACCAAAGAACAGGTCACAATAACGTAATGCGGAGTTGAAGAACAAAGGCAAGGAGAATATTCTTCTACCCAGTTATTGTTAACGTTTGCATGCAGGGAACAATAATAATGATTTTAGGCTTCCTAAAAGTGTTTCCACGCCATTGGACAAAATTGATGACATCAAAATGATTGTTTAGAACTTTGTTTTTAGAAATTCTGACTTAGATGAAATTGCTCTGTTTTATAAGTCTAGTATATTGACCAACCAGCTAACAAATGCATCACTTTTTTCATGATTACAAAAAATTCTAAATTAGTCTAAATTGGCAAGGATGGTTTGGGTAAGGGATGGATTTAAATTTGTATCACATAAACTTGGGTGCATATTTTAGGTGTGAATGTGTGTCTAAGTGTGAGATGCTTCCATTATCTAAGAATTTCTTCTTATAAAACTTTACCTAGTTTCACACCAGCACCCATAGGAAGTCCCCCCCCCCCGCTTTTTTTTCATTTTTTTCTGGTAAAAGCTTGAGGATCATATGCAAAATTGGTTTTTTTTTCTTATAATTTCTGTGTCAGATATGAAGGTGGCCCCTATCAATGTTTGACTCTTTCCTTTCTTTTCTGTTTTTCAAGTTCCCAAGATTAGCAGAACCTTGGTGGCGTCCACCCTTGTTGTTTTAGAATTAGAATTTGTTAGGCATTAATTTATTTTTTTAACCTGCACTGTGTTAATGCTAGGGCATCTATAGTTCCCTCAGCTGGCAGCTAGCACCTGTGTAGTCTCAACCCGACCACAAATCCTCTACACCCACAACCCCCCCCCACCCCAAAAAAAAAATACTCTGCTGAATAAACAAAAATAATAAACTTTATTTATTAATCTAGATTATTAATTTGATTTTGTTTATCAATATTAGTACTAATAAATTATTAATAAAATTTATTAATATTAATAACTTTTGTTTATTAATGATTCTCCATATTTTGTGTAACCAAACTTCACCTGGTATCTATACGCACCCAATCTCCCGCCAGCCACTTGACCAAAACAAAATGAAAAAAATAATACAGGGGAGCAATAAAAACAATTAATAAATTTGGATATCTTCCCAAAAGAAGAATATTTATGTAATGTATCTAAAAGTGCAATCTTTTGTTTCAGGACCGTGTATCACTGTCCATTTTGCAACTTGTGTCGTGTTGGAAAAGGACTTGGTGTTGACTTCTTTCACTGCATGAAATGCAATTGTTGCTTGGGAATGAAATTAGTCACACATAAGTGTCAGGAGAAGGGATTAGAGACAAACTGTCCTATATGTTGTGATTTTTTATTTACATCGAGTGCAGCAGTGAGAGCTCTACGCTGTGGCCATTTCATGCATTCAGCATGTTTTCAGGTACATCATTATCACTCATGCTAAACTTCTTTTAGGACAGGAATATCTCCTCATTCTGTATCCATGTCTCTCTCTTCATATTAAAATTATGAAGTTGATTGCTAATCAGGCTTTCCCAATTTCTGTGCAGGCATACACTTGCAGTCATTATACTTGTCCGATATGTAGCAAATCATTGGGAGACATGACGGTAAGATATCATTGTATCTTGTATCTTATTCAGGAAAAGCATAATTACTTTTTGTCCGAGTACTTTCAAAGTTTTTGTCTTACATTGGATGGGCTGCAAGTAAAGAAGGGTAAATTTCAGATGATAAAGAATGGGTTTGGTCAAATGCTGAAGGTTAGGTCTGTCCCAAGTTTGCCATTCCCAGGACCCTGGATTGCCAGGACAATAACTGGGTAATGACCCCTTCAAAGAAGGGGATCTGATCCTTTAGAAGATGTGATCTTTAATTCCTTTTATTTTGATACCCCATAAAATATACAATGATATTTTGGACTGGCTGCTGGTGTTGTGTTCTGTGCATGCATGTGCACTTACTCTCGCATTTGAGCAGGAGACATTGCAATTTTTTATTGCACAGATACTAGTATTGTTTTTGCATGTTCAGATGTTCATGTTAAAACACCAAGATGGGCTGTTGTTATCAGAGTACTCAGATATTTTTATTTTTCCAGTGACAAGATACACAAAACCTTGAATTCTTCAGATATATGATTGGTAGCAAATTTGTATAGCTGCATTTTCAAATTTGCTGGCATTTCTCTCACTTTTCTGCCACATCAATGCAGGAAATTTAATCATTTCTTAGACTTTGGCATTTATTTGTACCTCTAGTGCTTATTGCTTAGTACCTAATATCAATAATTATATTATAATCAACATTTTAATGTTGTTAATATCTGTCTCAGGCTCACCTAAAACTCACATCAAAACCTAACTATCAGCTTGAACCTCTTCAGCTATATGGACCAACATGAGAGTGGGATACGTTTGTGGTTCCAGAATGCTAAGAAAGCTCATACATGTAACCATACTAACAAGGAGGCTGTATATGCAGCCACACAGTGATAAGTGGGCCTTTTTGGTCCCTATACATATGTGACCTTATATAGGCAATGCAGTGTGGTCTAGGAACCATATATGCATATGCTGGTGCATAAGCGGTATTGTGTGCCACATTTTATCAAATTGCATCCCTTTGTTAAGGAACATTTTGAAAAATAATTGATGAAGAGATTAAGAGGTTGTTTTTATTCATAAATTTGTGAGACAGTTAACGTTGATAGGTTTTATATGCTTTCTAGGATTCTTTTTCTCCTCCTCTTTTGTAATTCTGTACGGTCATTATTCAGGTCTTTCATGTTCTAGTTTTATCATCATTGACCTCATTCACAAAATAGAAGGGAAGTTGAGGAAATGGCGTTCTGTAAGTCCTCTCTGTAAGTTTGGGGGATGTTCAGAGATTGAATTTCTTCTGCCATCAAAATTGGCTCTGTCAAAATTGGTGTATGGGTATGTGAGCAAGCAAAGTTGGACCGGGAAATTCATTAGATGTTTCTTCTTCTATCTTCCATGAACCATGGGATGATTAATTTATTCTTCATGCCGATTCATTCTCTTTATGCTGATTCTGTCTTACTGTGTGGTGTAAACCATTACTACCTGCAATTTTTGCTTCCGGCTGGTCAGCACCTTGCTGACTTTATTTCCGTACACAGCCCCTTTGAAAACTCAAACAGACCTTGGCGTCACAGTAGTTAATACCCAAACTATCCTCCATCTCATTTTCCCATCATTATTTTGATCTTGATGGTTCACCGTCAATTGATGCTACATGCTGTTAGGAACTTTTAGAACACGTGTGATGATTAGGAAACCCAATAAATCCCTAATGACCTTGGCATCACAATAGTTATTGCCCAAATTACCCTCCATTTGCTTTTCCCATCATTATTTTGATCTTGATAGCTCACCACCAATTGATGCTAGAGCCTAGATGCTGTTGGAAACTTTTGGAGTACTTGTAATCAAATTATTTTTTGATTAGGAAACCCAATAAGTTTGACAGAGGAGGCCTAGAATAGCAATTAATTACTTTTGATCTTAAATCTAAATTCAGCCACCATACACATATCCCACATCATTACTCTAGTTGAGTTTGATTGGTGTTTAGTTAACAATTATATCATAACGGATGGTGGACAAGCCCGCCTGCTGGTGTCTTTCATTTTTTTACAATTGTAGTACTTGTGAAACCCAGGCCACTTCTAATTGGTGAGCAGTTAACTTCAAAGTTCTTGGTGTGTGGCCTGCCTGGCATCTTCAACTTAATTGGTTCAAATCTGAGTGCTTTTATTGGACATTTCCATGTCACTAAATTGTCATTCATGTGTGTTTTAGAGAAACATTTTAAGCTGTGATGGAGTTAAGGGGTCGAGCCTTTGCCTGTCCGGTTAACAAAATTTCAGATATGCTTTTTACTTTTGCATGTATTACGTATCACTAGAGGTTTCGCATACGTTGCTCCAGATTCTCTCTCTTGCCTTCGTCCTTTTTTGTTCTCCTTTTAACTGTAACCGGTCTACCTAAATGCAAGTGCGAGAGGCCGGCTGGTAGAAATTAGCTATGGTATGCACCAACTTAAATTATAACTCTGGCGTTCTTTTCCCCCTTTCGTTATGGTAGTTGAGATATAAAAATACTAACGTATTTATTCAGGTTTATTTTGGCATGCTTGATGCCTTGTTAGCTGCTGAAGAACTTCCCGAAGAATACAGAGGTCGATGTCAGGTGTGTTTTCATAGTAACATTTCTATTTCTTTCATGACAGGTAATTGACAATGGCTAAATAATTACAAATTGTATTTCAGGATATACTATGCAATGACTGTGGTAGAAAGGGGACGGCACGCTTCCACTGGCTATACCATAAATGTAGTTTTTGTCCGTCATATAATACGAGGGTAATAAAGGTTGATTCCTCGGCGTGCTCCACATCAAATTAGTGAGGGGTTTGCCTTGCTTTTCTGAGTTTTTTCCCCAGGTGTAAATAATATTTTTATAGCAACCATGTGTAGTTTTTTTCTGTAACGTACGCCCCAGTTCATAGCGAATTCATTTTTTACCCGAATTGAGGGTATACGGTGGCTGTCCCACACTTTTTCCACAATCAGATAAACAAGCAACAGGTTTTTCACAATAAGATCAATAAATAAAATTTATTAAGATTTTTTATATGCATACTCTTCTAAACTTTTTTTTTTTTTTTTCCTTCTCTTTCACAGGATGTCAGCATTTGTTATTTTAACATCCTGAATCTAGCTAGCTGTCCGCTAAACGACATGAGCGGCTCAAGCTGGGCTTGATCTTTAGCTCAAAGCAAGCGGAAATCAAGCTTGGCTAGCAAATCAAAATTGGAATTAAGGAAATAAGCTCAAAATTAGTTTCAAAACAAGCCAAAATTTGTTGTAATTCAACTAAGCTTGTTGTGTGTTAATGTTATAACTAGATCTTATATGTTACCCGTTATATGTTGATATATGTTATATGCTTTATTATACATTATGTTAGCTTTTTGCGCGGGCAAGAAAAATAATTTTTTGTATGAATATATTTATGTTTCAAAAATATTACATATTAATTTGTATTTTTATTTCATGAATTTTTGTGATTATTGAATTTTAGTTCTAATCGAAACGAGTTTCGATAGGTGAAACTTCTAACCAAACAAAGTAAATTAGAAAATTTTTATTAGGGTAGAATTAAGGAAAACTTTTTTTTTTTAATTTTTATTTTTGGGAGCAGGATTAGGGAACAGGGGTCCGGTTAGTTTGAAAATGGGATTCATGCTTGATTTTTCTCCGAGTTTTCCTAGAATTTCTTTTGAATTCTGGAAAGGGCAAAGCTCTCTCTCTTTCTCATCCTTTTAATATCTATAGAGATATTATATATTATACACAAACATGTCGTTGAATTAATATTTTGATTATTATGTTTTATTTATTCTTGGTATTAGTTAAATATTGATTTGGGCTTGAGTGAAGCTGCAGACGGAACTATAATTCCAACTTTAATGAATCTTGATTTAATCTTGAATTGATTTCAGCTCAATTAGGATTACCGTTTTTGCTTTGTTGCAAACTAAGCTTGGATTGAGTTCAAGGTAATGGCGATCAAATTAAGCTAAATTCAAGAGCTCAAGCTCGAAATTAATTTCAACCAAGCTTGATTGGGCGCACCCCCCTGCTATGTTCTTGTAGTGCAGCTTCTGCCCTTCTATCAAACATTTGACCATCTGCTTCTGGTGCAGCTTCTGCCTTCCTATTAAACATTTGTAAGCATATTTCATCCTAGTTTTTGGGTTAATATTTAGGCTTAGAAAATTTACACCAGAACGTGGAGTTTGGTTTCACATAGTTATACAGCTTGTACGGAATAAGATGTCTGCAAGTAGTCTCAGACAGCACTGACGGACGTGTCAAACTATTTATGTATCATGCTTCAGTTAGCGAGCCAGTTGGCTTCAACATTTGAATCTCCAGGAGTACCCACTTACAAGGCTAAGATGGTAAGGTATGATACTAGACCTGGTGTATCCACTATGCTTACATATTGGATATTGGATAAGTAGACATTGTTGTAGCAAACAAGTTCGTAGATGCGTACACACAGTGCTGCAAGACGATGTCGACGTTAATCCGGTGATATTTAAGTCAGAGATGATTAAAGAGGAGATGAAGACTGCCCTTAATTGCTTTGCCTCAACAAATTTTCGAGTATTTTGAATCAAATTTCCCTCTTGGCATGACATTCTTATGCATGGGCCATGGATGGCGAAGGAGGCCTTTTTTGGGAAATCGAATCTCTCACAAGTTGATCCAGTGGATGCGCGAATGACCGACGGCAGTGCTCGGAACAGAAGCATTATGGACGCGCATGGATAACAAATCCTTTTAGGGATCGATGCATAGTTTTTATGTGGATTGTAGGCCCACCTAAGCAGTCCGCATGAAGGCACTGGTGCACATGATACGAATGGTGGTATGGTCAAGGATTCGATTTGGTTCTTCCAAGTGCAGCAGCGTCAAGTGATCCACGTAATTTCGATCAAAGTATACAGAGGTGGTGTAATAATCATTCCACGAGCATATCGTCTTGAAAACTGGGTGAGCGACCATGGCTATAGGAATGTGTCAGAGATGGAAACTCAACACGAAATGGACTATTGGAAACTCCCTTCTTTCCTATTAAGTCACTTCTTTTTACTTATATATAATGGGATAAGCTATTTGGAGGACGTAACAATTTTAAGGAAAACTGATTTATATCGATCTTGAAAAAATAATTGACAAAAAGTTGGAAATGGTAAAACTTCTTCTTGTCATTTCTTCCTCAACAGCATAGTAGATCGGGGCTCATTAGTTCAGTCAATTGTAATATTACATTTTAATTCTTTTTCCGGATCTCCAGTTTCATCATCAGAGATTCACAAGAACATTGTTCAAACTTTTTTGAGGGCACCAACATGGATGAGAAGGCTTTTCACCTGTTACTTGTCGAATCATTCATAGATCCAAGAATGGGACAACGTCTTCAAACCAAATGGAATGAGGCTTGATTTTTCATTGCTTTTGGGTTTTGATTTGTCAAGAGAATATAAGTCATGGGTAAAGATGAAGGAAGAAATACGTATTTTTTGATGGATTGAAACTAGACTAAGTCTGAAACAAGAGGATTTCACTTAATTCAGATATCCCAAGTTCAACAACCAGTACCATTGATATCTACAACCAAAACATACCTCCGAGCCAGCCTTCCAGCAAGTCTGGCATCACGACCATTCAGGTTGAGTCCCTCTGTTCATGAACTGAAGTAACATCATCCAGCACCTTCAAGGCAGGAGGTTGAGTTTGTTAGAGAAATCATACAATTTCTTTTCCTCCGTAAAAAAAATCCAGTCGATGAACATGAACAACATACCCAGACCGATCCCTGTATTACCTGAGAATCTCCTCTTTTGCATGAAGAGGCCAGAAAGGACCATGGGATTTCTTTATTTGCATTCAAATCAATTGAGAGAACAGGCACCACAAGAATAAGCGTAATCTTGATGAGAGTAACAGATGATGCAATTTTGATGACCGGACCAAACTCTTTTGTTGAGGCCATCTCTGGTAGAGTCCATTGCTCACATAGGCACGGAAAATTTTACTTGCACTGCACAGCCTAACCCGTTTCCCCATTTTTTTTAGGAACCTACAGACCGATTTAAATAAGAAAACACTAAAAGATTCCAGTTCACCAAGAGATATTTCAACTACTTGGTTTAGATTCAGGAAAATACAACAAAATGGGATACATCACTCAGTTCTGATAACTACGTAGGCCAAAAAAGAAAAGAAAAGAAAGGAAAAAAAAGGAAAAAGAGGCACCGGACAACTCCAGAAAGCAGCAACTTTCAATGCAAAAAAGCTGCATGTTCCTTCCAAATTCACAAATCATGAACAAGTCCTCTACAAAACCGGAAACACCACCTCGTTTGTACACCATGCTTTTGCCCACATATGGTCGTATACAAAGTACAGCTCACAAATTTGCATCCAATAAAATGCAGTATGCTTCTTAAGAAGCTTTTGGCATTCCAATGTCTCCATTCAGCACCAACAAAAATCTATCACTGTCTCATCAATCAGTACCTGGAGCACATTGTCCTCAATCTGCATGCAGATTTCAAATGCTTCGACTTTGAACTGTGTCCATGTTCCGGTTGAAAGGTTCATATCCCTCTCAATCAGCTCATCTGAAGTCTTCCCAGCCAAATCTGTCCATCCCGTTATCTCCTTCTCAACCTCTTTTACCAACCTATCTTTGCTTAAAAGCAATGGAAGAATCGACCATGCCTTGTAACAAGAACTACACAGGCAGCAGTATTTAGAATCCAAGCACTCTATCATGCAGTCAAAATGAAGCCGCCAAAGTGAACTCCTCTCTTTATTCTCTGTAAAACCAGAACTGCATTTTGTACGAATATGAGAAGCATTTATCATCGCTTCTACCATATCATGAAGAAACAAATCTATGGAAGAGTAATCTGCCACATTTGAGCCAAATGAGGAACTGCTCTCAAACAGCAATGCAGCATTGGAAATAGCATCAATGTAATACCTGAGCTTACTGTCCTTGAGTTTAAGTTCACAGGAATAGATACTATGCATGGTTGAACTATTGCCAACCGAGCAGGCAGTGTTCTCAGTATCAAACCTCCCAATATTAGTAGAAGATGCAGAGTCTAAAACATCACTTTCTGGATCCAACGCTTGCATCCTTCTGCAGGAGCTTACAGTAGACTCTGGTTTGCATCCTGAAGTAAAAGTCATACAATAATTATTGAATAGGATTGTAAATTACAAAGGCAGGAATCAATTCAAACAGACCTGAAATCATATAAAAATGCGGGATCAGGGAATTAAAAATGAGCTAGGATGCTATGGTCTGGTAATGAAATGGACACAAAGTGTACAAAAGGAAAACAAATAAAAATGTTGAATTTGTCAAATTGTGTAAGTTTCATTGAAGCATAAAGCAGACAGATGATAAGAGGAATGGGGATGTTTAAACAACAAGGAACATGGTCATGGTTCACCGCTTTGGCATATGTAGAAGTAATTTTCACACCTGAGCAGCCGCTGCGACTCCAAGAATAGCAGCTGTCATTTGAGAAAGAAGCATCAAGAATTGATATTGGGCTAGGATGATCCCCATCACTGGCTGGATATGCCATGGATATCCCTGCTTTTGCCTCTGCCTGAAGAGATTGACAACAAAAACTACAGTCACCAGAAAAGCCTTTCAATTAATACCTTTTGGGGAAAAAATGTCGACTTCCACATGGCTAGAGGCCATTAACTGCAATCTATCACAAGATACGCATTGTAAAAATGCATACAAAGCAAACACCACTATGCTGGTGAAGGATATGAAAATGCATCATTGGTGAATGCCAGTACTGAGGAAGGAGCTCAAGGACATGCACTGATGTTACCGGGCAAGGTCACTCAGTTGCAAAATATCTAGGCATCTGGAAGAGTTGGATCAAAACCTTTAGAAAATTGACCACAGGGACACATCCATATTGAATAATTAGTTGGGTGGTTTCTCAATTTGATAAGAGTTTGAAGAGGTGGAACATCAAAAACTTCGCACCACTGACCAGCGAGGCTACTGATGAGTGGAACAATTTTCCGACCATGTTATCTCAAAATGCTCCAAGTAACAGAGATAGATGGAAGGGAAGAAGAAGTGATTCGAGATACAACTGCAAAGATCTCTATAATTTCATCAGCTGCAGTGGAGTCCAGTTGCCTTTCTTCAGTGATTGTTGGAAGACCAATGAACAGGAAAAGATTAAAGTGTTTAAGTGGATCGTGTTAAACAATAAATCAAATATGAAGAACTTACTAAAGAAGGGTGTACGTTGTATACTTTGTGGTAATGACAGAGATAAATAATCATCCTTTCTCTGATGCCCCTTCACAAGTGTAACTTGGTTCTTTTTCTTAGATGAATGAACGTTCAGGGCAGGACTGCTACAATTCAATCACTCTGGACTAAGTGGGCGAAGAAAAGAATCTCCTGACAATGGTCTCTTTCTTGGGATCAATTAAATTTTGCAATCTGCCTGGGAGTTTGGAGAGAGAGAGAGAGAGAGAGAGGAACAATGAAATCTTCCTTCAAAAGAACAGTTCCATATAAGACGTTTATCAGAGCCGTGATTGACCAACCACTGTGTAATAAAAGACTACAGCAGTTCACCATGCTCCAAAACCTCATAGATCCTTCTGCAACAAGTTAAAAAGTGCTTATTTCCTTAGCTTTGTTCTGCAGGAGTTGAAGTTGTGGACATTTTATGTTTTTTTTTGCTTTTAGCATAATCAATACTTTTTTTTCTTTTTCTTATCATCTTGTTTTAATAAATTAGGTTAAGTTTCCTCCCCTTTTCTGCAACGAATAATTAGTTGAACCCATTGCATTGCAGTTTGATAGAATTCGCAAAAACTGTGCTAGTTATACTTGAAAACTTCTAAGTAGGTGTGCCATGACTTCATAAATGACTTGTTAATTTGAAGTTGCAAGAAGTTTGGTGTCCAAGCGTCCAGACAAGCACAAAAGCCCAAATTTTGAAGTGTCCCAGTAACACTAACTTATGAACACCATCTCTATCTGCTTGATGGTTCAACCAGATTAACAAATTTCAGAGTTAATGCTGTTACATTAATGATGTCAAAGCATGATTAACCAGAATGCCCCTGTGCCATTGAGTATAACTAGTAAGTAGAATGTAGCTAACAAGAGCTACTAATGAAACCTAGAAAGTACTAGATTACGATGA
Source organism: Cocos nucifera (assembly GCA_006176705.1). NCBI lineage: Eukaryota > Viridiplantae > Streptophyta > Magnoliopsida > Arecales > Arecaceae > Cocos > Cocos nucifera. Next base: position 763,399 of record QRFJ01002197.1, on the reverse strand, counting down.
TGTGGTATAAAAAAGAGGTCATCATCCACTGCAGATTAGATGAAGAAACATTATAGAAAGTAGTGAAAATAGTTAACAAGAACTTCATGAAAGGAGTTAAAATGTAATAAGCGGCAATGAAATTAAAAGGAGGGATAACCTTCTCATGACCTCTATAAATAGCTGCCCGTCATACTCTTTTCAGAAGGTTTTAAGCAACTTTCGACTATCAATCTTAATCCTTCCCTCCTTCCCTACTTTACAGTATCAATGTCCTTCAAATCTCGCTTTATGTGAACTATAACATATATCAAAAACTACATAACATCTAGATAACATAAAGTCTAGAAGACATTTAACATGTCAGCTCCTTTGACTACTTAATACTAGATATCATAAAATCTGGATAATGTTACATAACATTTAACATTTACTAGTAGATATAACACAAGTAGACTACTTCATAGCCATTTAATATGTCATATAAAATAACCTAAAATCTAGATCATACTCAAAATGAAGTGTTGTTTGATTGCAACTATACTACATACATCCAGCTGCTTTGACTTCAACCCATATGCATGCCAAACAGGACTAAGATACTGTCCAGATCAAGGAGAATGAACACTACCTTTAGAAAACTTGAATCATCCATCAAAACAACGTAAAGCTAAAAAGACAGATGCAAGTACAAGAGAAAGCTGACCTGAAATTTTTTATCGATCATAGGTATCTCACCATGAGAATTGGCATAATTAGATAAATGAGTGCAGTCACAACACAAGTTATCTTTTGGGCCCAACCCACTTGGCAATCCATCACTATTTCTCTTAGGTAGACGAGATCCATCTGACAGGGCAGAAATCAGCTCTTCAAGACCAGATGCAGGAGATTTACGTGGAACAGCATCCCCTGCATCTTGGACCAAAGACTCTCCGATTTGTTTTAAAAGAGCAGTCAGTGCATCCTCTCCCTGGGTCATTCCTTTCTGAGACGAGAAGTTTCCTGTTTCTGCATCTGATACCAACTTTCTTGAAATAGAAGCATCACGAACAAGTTCTTTAGCACTCCTGTTCTTCCCTATCATATTTCTGTGGGTGGAAGACCCAGAACATTGACTCATTGGTGAAGTGAAAGAAACCATACCTGTGCTCCCACGTTTGCTACCAACTCGCACCTGTTTCCATGATTCAATTTTGGTATTGTTTTTATTGATCGAACGATTAGCCATAACCCCCGTTGCTGTTTCATTAATCAAGTCACGTCTAGAACTTCTTTGCTTCATTAACGTTACGTTAGCCATTCCTTCATTTCCAATCTGGGAGTTACCTACCAGCCTTCTTTTCTGAGCAATGTTCTTCTTTTCCACATCATTCCTTTCCATTTCCACTCTATTTCTCTCCAAAACTTTAGACGGGGATCTCGGACGCGTACAATTGTTCGGGTTTCTGTTCAAAGCAACAAAATCCTTGGTCCCATTTGATGCATATGGGTCTCTTCTGCTCTGTTGTCTTCCACACACTTCAGAACCCATAAATGCTTTCTCATGAACCGATGGCAACTGGTTTTGCCTCAAATTATTATGTTTGAGGGCAGATCCCGAAGCAACTTCCTCTCCGGCCATGCACAAGTTCCGATCGTATGTTTTACGGCACTTCTTTTCCATCAACTCATGAACTCTGCTCTGGACATTGATCTTAGCTTGAAGAGCCAGGGATGTCGCTCTACTCCGACCACTTTCTGCTGAATTCTGCACATTGACCTTGCTTTGAGCAAGAAGTGAAGCTGTCCTGTTTGGACCAGACAGCATGACCGGAGGTTTCGGCTTATGTTCTTCGGACCCACCATGGGAAGACGAAGCATTACTAAAATCTGAATCACTGTACCCATTCTGAGTTACCTGTGCCTCCTTGGTGCTTGTCATCAACCCAGTAACTTCCACTACATTTCCACAATTCTTACAAGAACCAACGAGCAAATCATTCGATGTTTCTCCAGAACTCCTGGGAAACAGAGCAGCATTGGATCCTTGTCTACTGACTCGCGAGGAGCTGATATAAGTAAGGGCGCATCTACCCTGATTCCTGTACTGCAGCCCAGGTTCCAGGATCTTAGTGGCAGCCTCCATCAACCGAGTTTTGTTCCTTCTCGAAAACATCCTCGGGCTCTTCACAGGGGAAGCGAGCTTGTGGTGCTGCCTTCTTGAGCTTGCTAGCATGCTCCTGTTGAACTGGAAACTATTGGAACTGAACCGGGAAGCGACTCCAGTCTTCTGGACCTTCTGAGGCCTCGTCTCGGCCTTTCCACGCCCGCCCATTTCCGAGCAAATTTCTTCGAGCTCGGAAGCCTGATCAAGAGCGCCATCGAGCTTGGAACCCGAAGCATTCCTTGTCTTTTCACGGCGAGCAACAGGCATGGATTCGAGACCCATGAGCCTGGCCACCAAGCCAGGAGCACGCATACCGTCGCCCAGACCACCCGGGGAAGAAGAACAGCTGGTGTCATCCTCCGATCTTTTTGTATTCGGAAAGCCTCCATTGTTCTCGTCAGCAATCTAATGTTTTGGAGAGATTATAAAAAACTAGAGCATAATCTTTACACAGAAATAAATCAAAACAGATATCCCATCGAAACGAATAAGAGGTACCAGTAACAGCTTTGCCATGGATACTTTCTGCATCTTCTCCTCTCTACCAGTAATTTTTTTTGACACCCTTTTCGCGGCACCAGAAACTGCATTAAAAGTAAACAAAACGAAAGATGACGACCAAGAGACGGCTAAAAAGATAAGCCAATTTAGGCCATTTTGTTTCCTGAAGCACTAGAGATCGAGCTATGGGTCGATGTGTCACCTGGAGGAAGGAGTTTCTTGAAGAAGAGCTTCTTCTTCCAATTGAAGAGCTGGAAGAAGACACCGATGCAACCGCCGCCGGGCTTCTGCTGCGGCGGCCTCTTCTCTGCGATCGCCAGGCTCGACGCCGACGCACCATCCTTCATCTCTTCCAAAACCTTTACTACGCTATCAAAAGGAATTCTTCCAACGGAACACGGTCAATATTATCTATGGGAAGGGCAGGGAGTCTCCGGGAGAGGAGAGGCAAGGAAAAGGAGGAGCAGAAGAAGGGGTCTGCAACATCAGCACGCGAGGCTGCGCCGTGACAGCTGCCAAGCGGGTGATTCCTATCACCGCACGCAAAACGAAGCAAGCGATCCGGGGAGAGCGGAGCACACGATGCACTACTGCGGAAAGTTACAAAAGGAACGAAGACCTGAGAAAGAGAGATGGAGAGAGAGATGAAGAGTTGAAAGAGGAGGTGCAGCGTTCGAGGGAGGGGGTTCCCACCTGCAATGAAAGCAACGTTGCCACTCCCTCCTTTTTCTCTTTTATCGCGCAACCTGTGAGCCCAGGGGAAAAGAAGGGGACTTTGGCCTATGGTAAGGTACTGTTGGGGCTGCCGACCGGTGGATTTCCGAGAGGAAAGGCTCTCGCTGGGCACTGTAGCTCAGCAGTGGGGTTACGCTTGCGCTGCGGAACTATTTCTTATTTTTATTCATACGACACGGCTTGAAAGAACCAAGTAGTTGATTAGTCAACCAGAGCCGGATCCAAAACTGGATGGTAGATTAAAGTAAGGATTCCCAAGGTATTGTCTACCGAGTACCTGTCAATGGAACAGAGGGTTGGTAAGTTTAACAATTTTTTAATTCTTTTTCAAATTATCATACGTTTTCAAAAGCCTGAAAGCGTCGCAATCACAATAAGGACAAGAGTAAAATAAACTGGGATGGCGTCTCCATCGTCCTGGCCGGTTTTTCCCCATTTTCTATTTCCCCGTGTTTCGGAGCGGTTGTTTTCATCCGCGGCGCTCCGGTTCACGGGATGGCGCGCCACCCACTTTAATGACGGGACTGATAGGATAGGAGGGCACCTTTGGGCACGGACGTCTAATCCAGTGATTAGGCTGCAATCTGATGAAGGAACGGTCAGGTTCTATATGGGCAGTGGCTTCTACTGTTTGGCCGAAAAGGACTGCTTCACGTAAACAAACAAGGAGGGGCTGCCTCTTAAAGGGCTCCGTCAATGAGCGGTCAATGGTCATAGAATAATAATACAAAAAAAAAAAAATACACCGACAAGTAACACATTTACGTGTTGGGCATCGTGGCATGCCTGCTTGGCATCCAATTGGCAAAAAATTAACGATTTAACCCCCACAAAGGCACAAACCTTTTGATACGAAGGAGATGGGATAGGAAAAAAATTGTAGCCTTTTCCCCCCAACCAAACCCTCCTGGGCCGCTGCTCCCGGCTCCCCGGTTGCCAAGTACCACCGACGAAAACCCCAAAGTTTCTTGCCTTCTCGTCCTCCTCCGCGGTGAATCGAACTTCCTCTTATCCTCCTCCTCTGCTCCTCAAAGCTTTTTCGCTTCCTCCACCGTCTCCTTGATGGCGGCAGCAACGGTCTCTGGGTGCCCGACGCCCTTGTCTCCTGCTCCGCTTCCCGCCGATACCGCGGGCGGAGTCGCCGTCGACCATCCCCTCGCGATCCTCCGGGCGGCGGAGTGGAGACCATGCTCGACTTGCTCGTCCGCGTCCGCTGCTTCACCTCCTCGATCTTCCGCCGAATCGGCGGCAGCTTCTAAGCCGCAGGCTCAACGCGAAAAGAGAAAGAGAAGAGTGTAAGAGAATTCGATGTTTCGTTCGAGAGGAGATGGGGGAGAGGTCGGGGGCTTTTTGAAGGAGATTAGGGTTAGGGTTTGAGGTCGACGCGGGCGGCAGAAAGGGTGATGGGATGGGCCAAGCGAACAGGAAAAGGCGAGGGTGACAAAAAAAAGCAAGGGTAAAGGTCATCGTCATCGGCGCCGGCGGTACTGGGCGACCGGGAGACGAGAGCAGCGGAAACGACAAACGAGGAAAGCTAACCGTTGGAAATCAAGGTAGGTACGGTTTCTTTTTTTTTCAATTTTTTCCCTCTCCTCTCTCCATCACCGGGAGCAGAGGACGTCTCAGGCGTTATTTACTTGCCAGCCAGCCAGACGCTAACGTGCCTCGTACGCTGACACATAAATTTGTTAATTTTCTATGTCGTATATTCGTGCCATCCCAGAACGTGCTAACGATGGTCAACAAACCTTGATATTTGCCTTCTGACAATCCAGCTCAATCTGATTGAGAAAAAAACTTGGCAGGTTTGGGTGTAGGCAATAAGATCACACTGGTCCATCAATAGGGCTTGGATACAATACCTGACACATTTAATTTGAATTGACTTGTCTATTTGGAATTGGTTTGCTAGACTAACTCCGATTTAGATGTCGTCCTGCAAATGTTGATGAGATATGGACAGTTTGGAGGCCAGCTCATGCTAGTAAAAGCTTCAAATATAGAGTAGATGTGGTCCCCGTGGCTTAAAATGAAATTTCGGTTTTGAAACAATCATCACTCAGCTAGAGAAGAATCCGAGAGTTTTCAACTCTTGATCGAAGGCTGGATTCCAGTGTTTTCCGTGGAGAAAAGAGGAAAAGCTTAAACTGTTGTAGGTTTATTACCTTAATAACTTTACAACTTTCTTTTCCATCCTTTTGAATTCTTATCTTGTGAATGTTTTCTACTGACGCAGTTTGCCTAAGCTAGCCATTGCACTTCTACTAAATTTGGTCAGGGTTTGCCCGACAAAAAAAAAATCAGATCAACTTGTTTCATATTTAGAATCGATCAACAAAATTACAACTAGAATTTAAAATGACTCGTACCGATCCATTTAACCAAGTATTGTAGTGTAGAATAGTGAAATGTTATAATTATATTTTTGGATGCTATAATAGAGCAGTAAAGTAAAATTTGAATTTAGTGGGTTAACCATAGCTTATAATTAAGCATGTCAAGTCGCTGTTTTAGATTATGCTCAAGAATATCTAGTCAGCTTGTTAGACATGCCACTTTTAAATGCCTTGACCTAATTTGTATATTAAATAAATGTGCTGACTGTTCTAGGTCACTTTATCAGCTTAAATAATAGTTGCCTTCAGGCTCGAGATCCTGAATGCCTATCAAACAGGACATTTCAAAAAAAAAAAAAACAAAGGATGCTTATTAGACTGATGGATTCAGCCGATAATTTTGTCAGCATGCTATCTTTTGAACCAACATGAGCTCATCTTATTTTTTTCAAAAAAATTATTGGTTGAAACAGTTCTACCACATATATCTTGCACTATTCAATAACAAACTAGCATACCATCCAAAAAGATAATTTTTTTCTATTTAAAATATTTTTTTTAATTTAAAATTTTAAATCAAGCATGGATAATAATGTATCTTTTTACTTTTGTTTTAGATGTATGCTGATTTATTATTGGCACATGATAAAATTATTCTAATTAATAATTTTTTATATTTTTAAGAAAATATTCTTCAGAATCAACCTGATCTAGTATTCAAGTTTCCGTCTCGAGAGTCTCGATGGTAGGAGGCACTTCTTTATACAATATAAATATAAATATTGGCTCTAATATTTCTACCGATAAAAGTTGATGAAATCTGAGATGTTGGCTTACAGGAGATATTCTTATAGGCACATATTTTTAAATCATTTTTTTAATTTTTTAGATAGTTTTTAAATTTAGTAAATTTTGAAATTAGTCTTTAAATATAATTTTATCCTGGGTTTTATATATTAGTGGAGATTTTGATTTGAAAATTGATCAAGATCTTGATTTTCATCATTTTTTTTTGATTTTTTTGAATCTATTAGAATGGCTTATATTATATACTATATTTGATTGGCTAGAAATAGTTTAGTATTTGAGTTTGCTTGATTTATTTTGAAGAGGATACTAGTTTAGACCATAGAAATTATTCAACCATCTACTGATACGATCACAACGATCCAGAACATATGAGACTGTCCTTTTGCTCTTGCATCAACTTGTAAGGTGTTCATTGCGTGGAAGCTCTCACCCTTGATTTTTGTCAAGATCAATTTTGATGACAATGTATTTAGTGGGGAGAAGCTAAATTTGTAATATGAGGTTCAAATTCGACACTCATTGTAACAAGAGTCATCTTGTGGATATCATTATTCTCAAAGTGGAACTTTAGTAGGTAGCTTGGGCAAGCATCATTAGACTGACTTGGATTGCATCATCATTGGAGGAATTCTATCACTATTGTGGGCTGATTTGGATGAGCAGGTCAGGGCAGCTCAACTCCATCTACTACTGCACGATGCTTGGAGAGTGTTAAGAGGATATTCCTCCCTAGACATTCAGCATATTTATTAGAAGGTAAATAGTGCTGTTAATTGGGTTATTTCTTTTACTACAAAGCATTCAAGTGGGATCTTGTGAAAAAATTATCAATTTATTTTTTTAAAATCAAATTTTTATAGAGCTAAGCAATTTCACAAAATCACATGATTTTTTATGATTTGCATACGTTTTATTCAATGACACATTGAGCATGCCGAACTCCAGCATCTTTTTTGAAGCCCTATAAATGGTTACCTTATTCAATTTGAAAGCACTAGCGATTAAGTAGCAAGAGGCTAAGTTCTTAAAAAATGAAGGTTACTTGCAACAAAAAAAAAAAAAAAAAAAAAAAAGGTGGTTGCTTGAACATAACTATTTCAATGCCACAGGATTTATCTAAGGCTGCATTGGCAACAACATGAAATAGTCTTATTTCTCGATATTGGTCGCAGTATCTAAGGACTTTTTTTTTTTAACATGAAAAATTTTCCTGCATGGAAATATTTTTTTTGTGAAACTAATATCTTGGTGGGCGTATGACACCTAAAAAAGTGCTTTACATATTTAGTTGGTTATAAATATATATATATATATATATATATATATATATATATATATATATATATATATATATATATATATATATATATATATATATATATATATATATATATATATATATATATATATATATATATATATATATTTTTTTTTTTTTTTTTTTTTTTTTTTTTTCAGAATAGCTCATATTTGCTTAAATATCTATAATTTTGAAAGAATTATATAAAATATTTTTATATCTTTAATGAAAGAAAAAATTTTATTTTATTCTATATAAAAGCTTTAAAATATTTTTTAAAAAAAATATCTCAAATCTCAGTCAGTGGCTTTTCTATATTTTATATAAATTTATAAATTTTATTTTTATGAAAATAGAGATGCTAATTTTAGTTGATCCATCGGATATCCAATCCAACCAACTCGACCTAAATGGGGCATGTTTTATCCATACTAAATAAAAAATATATATATTTAAAGCAGGGTTGGATCGGATATGAATTTTAGGAAAAATATTTGAAGCTGATTCGAATTGAATATAGATAATGATATGTTTTACCCCGAATTTAATCTGATATAATTTAAATAAATATTTTATTTTAAAAATTATAATAATTTTATATTATTTATATATATTTGATTCATCTCTATCAATCTAACTTAATTCGATTTGATATAGATACAAGATAAATATAGATATATAATTTATATTTATAGGATGGATATGGATACAAGCCAACGTGACTTGTTTCCTAGCTGTTGCCATTTCTATATGCAAAAGCTTTTTTTTTTTTTTAATTTTAACTAAATTTAAAATATTTATTTATTGGTTTTTTTTTTTCCGAACTAAATGGGTTTTTAATATACCTTAATTTGAATATATCCATATCCATGTCTTTCCATCTCTTACTTTACTTTTAATGGGGCGATCATCATTAAAAAAAAAAAAAAGGAAAAAAAAAAAAAAGAAAAAGTGGTGGCGGAAGGGGTGATGACCTCGGATTTTGCGACCAGTGGCCTGCGGCACGGAAACATCTTAAAAGGCGAAATTCTAACCCATGGGCAACGCCTCGTTATCCGAGTCATCTGACATCTGTAAAAAGATCATCTAAACCACCTCAAGGCATGCGACATCAATCCCTTGGTCAGATTGGAGTCATCTAAAACTTCGAACAACCAAACATACACCATCTACAATCCAGTGAGATGCAGTAAAATCTGACATGAGATAAATCATAAAACATTCTCATACTTGTAGAACTATCTAGTGCAGCATGTGAAATGATTAATATGTGCCGATAAGATTAACTAGCAGAATTATTTAGGTGGAAGCATAAGTGTGCATACGTGCGGCGAGTCTTTGCCAGCTTGCTTTACATGATTACCAAACACTTCCACTGTAAAATACCTTTCGGGGGACAAAAAACTAATTTCAAATTTAGAAGAAAAATTGATTAGAGGTGGTAATTTGGTTATGTCAACTCGAGTTGGATCGGGTAAACGGCCCGAGTAAATTGCCATTCCTATTTCGTGTAATAGAGATAATGTTTGTAGATTATAAATTGGCCCCATTATTCAGAGAGAATACAGACAGATATTGAAGCGGCTCAGTGCATGAGTTCAAATTCATGCGTCTTTATAGCCCAATGTAATTAAGAAACTGACTCGCATTTTCACATAGTCAAAATTACTCATCTCCCCACACCTCATTTAGGAGGGGAAAAAAGAAAAGGAGAACAGATAAAAATATAAAGCAGTGGGTGCTCAAAATTTTTTATATTTTTAATTTTGCAATTGATTTATTTCAATGCTCCAATGATCACCTTTCTGAAAGCCATCAATTTCAAGTCTAGTAGGATGGACTCAGAAGGAAAAAGCCCATATTACGACTATAACCCAACACCAAGTCATTGCGTAGCCCATTTAACCACCGCCTATATCCTGGCGTAAGGAGCCTCTCTGCGCCTCTTCGCTTATTTTGTTATTCCCGAAACCCTAACCCTAGTCTCATGGCGTGCATGCTAGATTTCCGATACCTCGACGAAGGCCTCGGTGGCCAGAAGAACAAGCGCAAAAGATCTGAGTCCGATGGCACCGAATCCATGGATGTCGACCCTAACGCCGCAGGAGGCGGCGGCGATGTCATCCTCCCGCCGTCCAAGAGGCCCGCCCTCCCTTCCCTCGAGAACCCAGAGAAGCCCACCTTCGGCCGTCCCACTTATGACGGCGTGATCGCCGGCAAGGTCTCCGGCCGTAAGTGGAAGCAGGCACGCACCCACCGGGCATCCGCCATCGCCGCATCCCGCCGCGGCCCCTCCCTCGAGGGTCGGACGAGGGAGAAGGAGCTGAAGCGGGCGTTCCGGGAGAGGAAGGAGGAGCTCAAAGAGGAGATCCGGCGGAACAAGGAAGAGAAGAGGAAGCTGAGAGAAGAGAGGGAGAAGAGGAAACAGGAGAACACTCTGAGGACGGGCACCAGGTTCCAAAAGATCACCAACCCCAAGACTTTGAAGAAGATCGCCAAGTCGAAGCAAAGGAAGCTGCTCCGAGTCATCCCGGATGAGGTGCTTAACAAGAATAACGGCAATAACAAGAAAAAGTAGGTGCCTTTTGGTGAATTGGACCATCCTTTTTCTATATCCATGTGAATTTTGTTTTGTTGGGTGGTTGTCTGATGGTGGGAATCGGGACATAGACTGGGTTATGAATAGTTATATCGTTCAAAATTTTGGGAAGAAATAGACTCTGCTGGTGTTAGATTGTGTCTTTATACAAGGTTGAGCTGCAGTTATGATTTTGCCCGTCTTCTTATTTTTCTCTTCTTTCGGGTAATCTATGGAGGCTTATGTTATATGGTATGATCTTTCATCCTTGGTGGTTGGCAACCGACATCTACTTTTTCCTTGTTCTAATGGTAGATGTCTAAGTTATTTTTCTTGATTTATAGCTGAGACGTTTTCTATTCTTGAAATCCTTTCACTATGTGTTATAAGATGATGCAACTTAGTTCAAACTTATATTTCTACCTATATGGTTGCAGTCAATTCTTGATATGATATGATATTTTGGTTGCAGTTATTTGAAAACTTGGAAGTAATAAATCTTGTAAAAATTCTATTCCCACTTCCCAGACTTCTTTTGTTTGTGGCGGGAAGTTCTATCGCAAGCTATATGTTTGATTGGTTGATTCTGAGGCTGGGAGCTCATGGCTAGGGAAGAGGGCTCATTATGCTACTGGTGAATCTGCCAGCCTGCTATTAGAATTCGCAGAAGACGATGATGCTTACTGAAGAACATCATACTTATCCTCCAGCATTCAAAGTGCTGTCAAATTTTGAAGTCTGTTATACTTGGTAGCTCTTGACCTTCTATAATCAAGGACAGGGTGGAAGGAGTCAGATTCCGGCTTTATAACATTAATAGTGAAAAAAACCCTTTTTTGTTCTTTTCCTCCCAACTTCTGAATTGGGTTTGCTTGTTTGTGTTCTTATCTCAACGGGAAACATCTAAAGTCCTTGAAGTAAATGAGCTTGCGGCCATGCTTTCTGCATGCATAATCGATGATAGAAGTGTTACCAACTAGTTATATTGCCTTTAGGGTTAACATTTAGGTGAAGGTTCTGCTAGGATGTTTTGAAACTTTATGGCTTCTTTAAAATCCTTTCTTTTGTATGTCGTCGTATTAGTGCAATAGATATTCATCAACAATTCTCCCAAGATAGTGGCCTTTGTAGAGTAACCACTCTCTATCCGATGAAGGATGTTGGGGATAAATCCTGCTCCCATCGAAGTCCAGCTTGATGCTTAGCCTAATGCAGCTGATAATCACGGAAGAGTTTCGATCGGAAATTCTTCCAATGGCCAAACCTTAGCCAGCCGAACTCCTCAGCGGCCGAGCTCCAGCTGAACTCCTCTAATGGCTGAAATCCTTTCGGATCTCTTCTACAATCGGATTTCTATAGGAGCCGAACTCCTTTCGAACTCCTCCTTCAGTCGAGTTTCTATAGGAGTCGAATTCCTTTCGGATTTCTCCTTCAGTCAAGTTTCTCCAAGAGTCGAACTCCTTTCGAATTTTTCCTTCACTCGAATTTCTTTAGGAGTCGAATTTCTTTCGGACTTCTTCTTCAGTCGAACTTCTTTCGGATTCCTCCTTCGGTCGGATTTCTACAGGAGCCGAACTTTTTCCGGACTCCTTCAGTCAAGTTTCTACAGGAGCCGAATTTCTTTTGGATTTCTTCTTCAGTCAAATTCCTTCAGGAGCTGAACTTCTTTCGGATTTTTCTTTCAATCGGATTTTTTTAGAAGCCGAACTCTTTTCAAACTCCTCCTTCAGTCAAGTTTCTATAGGAGCCGAACTTTATTTCCTTCAGGAGTCCGAACTCCACTGAAATTAATATATGTCGAAGTTCTTTACCAATCAACTATGCTTCCTTCGAACTACGATTATTAAATCTCGACGAACGGTCGTTATCAGTCTGACGACGCCCCTCTCCCCATAGCAAATCCCATGCGGCCCCAAACGGTCCACTACCGGATGGTTATGGCTGTCACTATCAGTCTGACGATACCTTCCTCTCCGTACTGAATCCCACGCGGTTCCGAGCGGTCCACTATCAGACGGTATGGTCGTCACCATCAATCAAGCTCCATCTATAAAAAGGATCCTCCAGATATGTTTTCTCTAAGCTTTCTTCTCCTTCTCAAAATTTTGTGAAATTCTTTTCTGAGCACTCCATTTCTATTGGCCAGAAGAGTTGATTTGATCGTCGGAGGATCCTGTCGGAGCCACCACCACCGACTTCGGACGGGACTTTGTTTTGCAGGCCATCGACGGCGACCTCGTCTTCCTCGACTCCAGCTCAATCCGGCGTCAATCAAATTCTGCACCAACAGAATTGGCACTAGAGGAAGGGCCCTCAGTTTCTGAGGTACCCTTGTTCTTAAAGGAGTGCTCAATCGATTTTGCCGACCTTCTTCTTTAAGGTTCATTTCCACCCTCTTCCTCAATCCCAAGAAATGTCTCCAAAGAAGGTGACCACCCGGAGATTTACAGTATCTGCCGCCGGGTCTGAGATAGATCCATCTATTCCTGCTCCATCATCGGTGCTTCAACCACCACCTCCATCGACGACCATGGTAGATCCGGAGCAGTTTAACCTGCTGATGCAGCAGGTTCAGGGCCTCACCAAAATGGTGCAGACCATGCGGCAGCCTCCGACGGCGATTCCATCAGGATGTTAAGAACCAGCCCCAAGGAAGAGCATTTGGCCTAGCATACTCGTCGTCCTTAAAAAGGAGAAACAGAGAGCAGAGGATTCGTGTTCGGATCATGATTCTTCTCTGGAAAAGACCTTCCTCATTTATAATCGAAAGTCATCCAAGATTTGCGATCGAGACGACGTTCTCGATCACAAACTGCGTGAGATGGACTGATGGGTTGAAGAACTCTGCCACGTCGCCCTGGCTTCTCATGATGACGTCTGCACCGATCCCCCTTTCTCTCTCCGAATTATGCAAGAGTTCGTTCCGCCGAACTTCAAGCTTCTCCAACTTGAAAGCCACGATGGAACCTCTGATTCGATCGATCACCTGAAAGCCTTTCGAATCATGATGTTGCTCCATAGCGCACCAGATGTCATATTATGTCGAGGTTTTCCATCTATCTTAAAAGAATCAGTAAGAAACTGATACTCGGCATAGAAGCTGGGTACGATCTTCTTTGACCAGATGAGCCATCAGTTTGCGGTCCACTTCGTCAGCAGCCGACGTCCGCGTCAAGGTTCGGATTTTCTGATGAATATCAAGCAGAAGAAGGAAAAATCCATCCGGACTTATGTCATCCGGTTTAATACTGCTGCATTAGAGGTCCAGAACCTGGATCAATCTGTTGCAATGATCGCACTCAAGGGTGGCCTTCAGAACAACGATTTGCTGTTCTTCCTAGAGAAGAAGTAGCCCAGAGACTTTGTCGATCTGCTAGCCCGGGTTGAGGGATATGCCCATGCGGAAGAAGTCTTCAAGTTGAAGAATGAAGAAGCTATAGGAGATCGGCAGATGAGCGAGTCTAGTAAACCCGCGACTGATGGAGGGCCGAATGAAGCTCGACCGCGCTCACGGACTCCCTTCGAGCACAAGCGAGCCCGAACTCCTCGAGTTCGTCATCAAAGAAGCTCCGATCGAAGGGCACGAAGAAGTCCTTCTTCTGGAAGGTTCCACAACTACGCTCCCCTTAATGCTCATAAAACTTAAGTTCTGATGGAAATTAAGAATCAGCTATCAAGATCAGAAGAATTACGATCTCTCCCAAATAAGCGCGATCGAAGCAAGTACTGTCTCTACCATCGTAACCACGGCCACGATACTGAAGAATGCATTCAGCTCTAAGATGAAATCGAGGAGCTCATCAGGAGAGGCCAGCTGGGTCGATTCTTCAGATGCCGGCCTGAAGCAAGAGAAGATCGGCCAAGAGCATTGCCGTAGCCAGAACTACCAATAAGAAAGGAACAACAAGGAGATCGACCGCCTCTCGGCATCATCAACCCTATCTCTAGGGGACTTAGTGCTTCGACGAGCTGCCATCTCTCAACCTCAAAGCCAGGGGAAGCTTGCCCCAGATCGGGAAGGCTGGTATGAAATAGAGGAGATCGTCCGGCATGAAACTTATCAGGAACAACGTTCCCACGATCTTTGAATTTAGAAAATCTAAGGATGTATTATCAGTAATTTTTCTTCAATAAAACTCCATTTCAATATTATTGTTTCTTGTTGCAAAAACTATTGATGACAAGGAAGAAGCAATCAATAGTGGCCCTGTTAGGAACAGGAGGAGAACCTCGTCCTAACATGAGCAAGTCGAAGGTCTTCAATCTCGGCTGGAGATAAGATCTCCCTCGAGCTTCAACTTCAACGTTAACCTCGGCTGGAGATAAGATCTCCCCCGAGCTTCAAAGTCTACGTCAATAGGAGATAAGATCTCCTTTAACCTCGGCTGGAGATAACATCTTCCTTGAGCTGCTTCAACATCAACAGGAGATAAGATCTCCTTCAACGTCGGCTAAAGATAAGATCTCTCCCGAGCTTCAACATCTACGTTAACAGAAGATAAGATCTCCTTCAACCTCAGCTGGAGATAAGATCTTTTTCCGAGCTTCAACTTCAACGTCAACCTCGGCTGGAGATAAGATCTCCTTCGAGCTTCAAAGTTTACGTCAACAGGAGATAAGATTTTCTTCAATCTCGACTGGAGATAAGATCTCCCTCGATCTTTAACGTCAATAGGAGATAAGATCTTCTTCAACCTCGGCTGGAGATAAGATCTCCCTCGAGCTTCAACGTCTACGTCAACAGAAGATAAGATCTTCTTCAATCTCGGCTGGAGATAAGATCTTCCCCGAGCTTCAACTTCAACGTCAATCTCGGCTGGAGATAAGATCTTCCTCAAGCTTCAAAGTCTACGTCAACAGGAGATAAGATCTCCTTCAACCTCGGCTGGAGATAAAATCTCCCCCGAACTTCAACAGAAGATAAAATTTTCTTCAACCTCAGCTGGAGATAAGATCTTCCCTGAGTTTCAAAGTCCTACGTCAACAGGAGATAAGATCTCTTTCAATCTCAACGGGAGATAAGATCTCTTCTGAGCTTCAACGTCTACGTCAATAGGAGATAAGATCTCCTTCAACCTCGGCTGGAGATAAGATCTCCCATGAGCTTTAACGTCTACGTCAACATGAGATAAGGAGAATAAGATCTCTCCCGAGCTTCAACGTTTACGTCAATAGGAGATAAGATCTCCTTCAACCTCGACTGGAGATAAGATCTCCCCAAGTTTCTACGTCAACAGGAGATAAGATCTCTTCCAACCTCGGTTAGAGATAAGATTTCCTCCGAGCTTCAAAGTCTACGTCAACAGGAGATAAGATCTCCTTCAATCTCGGCTGGAGATAAGATCTCTTCCGAGCTTCTACGTCTACGTTAACAGGAGATAAGATCTTCTTCAACCTCGGCTGGAGATAAGAATCTCCTTCGAGCTTCTACGTCAACAGGAGAGATAAGATCTTCTTTAATCTCGGCTGGGATAAGATCTCCCCCGAGCTTCAAAGTCTACGTCAAAAAAAGATAAGATTTTCTTCAACCTCGACTGAAGATAAGATCTTCTCCGAGCTTCTACGTCTACGTCAACAGGAGATAAGATCTCCTTCAACCTCGGTTGGAGATAAGATCTCTTCCGAGCTTCAACGTCGATAGAAGATAAGATCTCCTTTAACTTCGGCTGGAGATAAGATCTTCCTCGAGCTTCAACGTTTATGTCAACAGGAGATAAGATTTTCTTCAATCTTGACTGGAGATAAGATCTTCTCTGAGCTTCAATGTCAACAGGACACAAGATCTCCCTGGACCTCGATTGGAGATAAGATCTTCTCCGAGCTTTAACTTCAACGTCAATTTCGGCTGGAGACAAGATCTCACATGAGCTTCAACCCCGACTGGAGATAAGATCTCTTCCGAGCTTCAACATCAACAGGAGATAAGATCTCCTTCAACTTCGGCTGGAGATAAGATCTCTTCCGAGCTTCAACGTCAACAGGAGACAAGATTTTCTTGGATCTCGGCTGGAGATAAGATCTCCCCCAAGCTTCAAGATCTACATCAATAGGAGAGAAGATGTCCTTCAACCTCGACTGGAAGATAAGATCTTCTTCGAGCTTTAACCACAACGTTCAACCTCAGTTGGAGACAAAATCTCCCACAAAACTTCAACCGCAACGTCAACAGAAAGACAAGATCTTTTTAGACCTCGGCTGGAGATAAGATCTCCTTCGTGCTTCAATCTGAACTAGTGCAAAGCCCTGAAAAGGACTTCGGCAGTCGTCTTTTTTGTATTTTCTTTTTTCAAATTTCGAACTCGAAAGTGGAAAAACTATTGTTGGGGATAAACCTCGCTCCCGTCGAAGTCCAGTCTGGTGCTTAGCTTAATGCAGCTGGTATTCACGGAAGAGTTTCGAGTGGGAGCTCTTTCAGTGGTCAAACCTTAGCCGATCGAACTCATCAGCGGTCGAGCCTCAACCGAACTCCTCCAACGGCCGAACTTCTTCCGGATCTCTCCTACAGTCGGATTTCTACAGGAGCCGAACTCCTTCCGGACTCCTTCAATCGAGTTTCTACAAGAGCTGAACTCCTTCCGGATTTCTCCTTCAGTCAAGTTCCTCTAGGAGCCGAACTTCTTTCGAATTTTTCCTTTAGTCGGATTTTCCAAGAGCCGAACTCCTTTCGAACTTCTCCTTCAGTTGGATTTCTACAGGAGCCGAACTCCTTCAGTCAAGTTTCTATAGGAGCCGAACTCCTTCCAGATTTCTCCTTCAGTCAAGTTTCTTCAGGAGCCGAACTCCTTTCGAATTTTTTCTTTAGTTGGATTCCTCCAGGAGCCGAACTTTTTTCGGACTCCTTCAGTCAAGTTTCTACATGAGCCGAATTTCTCCTTCAGTCAAGTTCCTCCAGAGGCCGAACTCCTTCCGGACTTCTCCTTCGGCCGAACTCCTCCAAGAGCCAAACTTCTTTCGGACTCCTTCAGTCGGATTCCTCCAGCGGGTTGCTTCCAGATTTCAGCTATCATTCCTCCCGGATGATTCCCTCCAAACGTATTCCCTCCAGGAGTCCGAATTCCTCTAGAATTGATATATGTCGAAGTTCTTCATCAATCAACTATGCTTCCTTCGAACTACAGCTATTAAATCTCGACGAATGGTCGCTATCAGTCTGACGACACCCCTCTCCGTAGCAAACCCCATGCGGTCCCGAGCGGCTCACTACCGGACGGTTATGGCTGTCACTATCAGTCTGACGACATCTTCCTCTTCATACTGAATCCCACGTGGTCCCGAGCGGCCCACTACCGGACTGTATGGCCGTCACCATCAATCAAGCTCTGTCTATAAAAAGAATCCTTCAGATACGTTTTCTCTAAACTCTCTTCTCCTTCTCAAAATTCTGCGGAACTCTTTTCTGAGCACTCCATTTTTGTTGGCCAGAAGAGCTGACTTGATTATCGAAGGATCCAACCGGAGCCACCACCATCGACTCCGGATGGAATTTTGTTTTGCAGATCACCGGCGGCGACCTCGTCTTCCTCGACTCCAGCTCGATACGGCGTCAACCAAATTCTGCACCAACAAAAGATATATCATGCATTCACCAATAGAGTTTGGTTGCACTTGCTCGGGCAAATTCAAGTGGCACTATTGTCATGTATATTTGGTTTTGGCTTTTAGTTAAGTTCCATCTTATTTTATTTTTTTTACCTAATAGTTAGCAAACTTTATTGTCACACATTAATTTTGCAGAAAGTGCTAAAAGAAAGAGACACTTATCAAAATTTTGAATAAATATCAAATTTTAGCCATGCTTGTTTACTGGTGCATTATTTCTTGCATTTGTGTGGTCTAGGCTGGATGTTCTTCTATTAGGATAGTGATTCTCTAAAGTTTGGTGCCATCATCAGGATCTTTATCTTTCTTATCTTTAAAGTCCACCTCTTCTACTTACTGAAACCATCTAGCTATGGTAGAAAAGGCTGGGACCTTGATGCTTTTCTTCCTATCCTAACTTGTGGACTAGAATCTAATAATTGACAAATAGTTGTCTAATCCTTCTTCATGGAAAATCATGTTTTTGGGGACCTTGATAAAGCCACCTTTTAAAACCTCAGCATGGTAAAGCATGAGTGGTCATTGCCAATTTACTGATTCCCTTTGCATAACTTTCATTTATATTGCTAGGTCCTCTTTTGTTGATCCTTAACCTTCATAACATAAACTCTTTTGCAAGATTGCCTTAAATTTATGTTCAATGTGCCCAGACCATCTTAGTTAATTCTTATGCACTCATTTCTAACGTGTTTCCTCTGAAATAGTCATATCCAACATGTTTAACAACTGTAATCTCAGTGCCCAGACCCGTACATTAATTCTTTATTAGCTTGTACTTTGGTCGAATAGAGTCGTGTTGGTTCATGAATCAGCCTTCAACTTTCTTCGTGATGATTCATGCCCAACAAAGTTGTTTTTTATGCATACATTCAAAAATGTAAACTTTGAACCACCTATGTTTCTAAACATGTGTTTTTTGAAAATTCAATTCAAGGATACTCCCTTCTGCTACTTTGGATGTACAGATAACATGGTGCTTGGCTTGATATAGGCTTCTTTCTTGGTTTACGTTTTGTTGGGGGAGTCTTGTACCTAATATAAATGATTTAGGATGACAAATGATTTTAGAACCCATTTCACCACAGTATATTATTAATTCATTCACATGAATTAGCAAATTTCAAAGAGATATCTTTTGATTTGATCCTTGAAAGGTTCTGTGAAGCCTTCGTACCGCATGTGATGTTGCTTTTTTATTTCTTGACAAATGAATTTATTAAATTATAGCCCTAAAGTCCCCACTAGTTCTATTAAGATTATGCAAATCTTCAAGCACTTATTTTTATGTATTTGAAATGTACTGATGGCTCCATTTCATAAGGGGATTGGAGTGACATACTGTGAGAAATCTCTCATCTGCTTCACTCTAAAGCAAACGTAAAATCAGAAGTGCAAAGAAATTTACGGAACAACTTGTCATCAGGGGGCTTGGTTGACTAGATGTTGTCCTGCGTTTTATGTATAAATTATTGACCTGGTATTGCTACTCGCTGGACAATGATGGTGGAGTAGGAGGAGTAGGTACGTCAACGCTTTCTGTGTTTGAGTTTTTATTTTGTCATGTTGGTTAGTGGTGTAGGTGTTTTATTAGCTTTTGTTCTATGGTTGTCTTCAGAAATGGGAAGTGGACTTATGTGTTGGTCTAAAATCCTTGGGAGTGTATCAGTTTTTTCCCCCCTCTTGACTGTCTTTTCAATATGAAATTGGATTTAGTTTGTGCTTTAAATCTTTACTTTTCATTCATTACGTATTGTTTCAGGTTAGCGCAACTAGCATATTTGTTTGCATGGTCTGTCATTTTTTTTTCTAAAAAAAAATTATTATTATTTTTATGATTATTTGAATTAAAATTATAATTGTTATTAGGCGGTGATACTTCATTGAATTGGTTTCGTTTTGAACCATGGATCAGCTATTTGGTTAGATTTTGGAATAATCATGAGCTCGCTGGAGAAGAATCGCTGTAAGGGTCGATGTTATGAATGGATTTGTGTTGTCGCGACAATTCATTTGCAGAAGTGGATAACATCCTCGAATTTCTGGAGCACAAAATCGAATGAAAGGAATATAATGTGCTAATTATCTAAAATTTTTGTTTTTGTTAAAGCTTGGTGGCACATCCGTAACTAGGTTCTCAGCTTGGTTGAGGTAGAATTCTGGGGAGATGGGGATGGCTTTTCAGCCGTTCTTGGGGTCTTTATCTGTGGCGAAGGCCGACAAAGACTCAAAAGAGAAAACGGCGAAGCAATCAAAGGTTTAAAATGTTGGGAAAGTGTGAAAGATTATCCGATATCGTTTCAATTAACTAAACCTCGGCAACAAGATTTAGGTTAGGTGCAATGGTTGTCAATCCTCGTCCAACAGCTACCTCTTGAGAGAGGCCCAGCAGTTTGTCAGTGAAAGCATATTATTTTATTTTTTATTTTGTTCAATTGTTAAATAAATGCAGCTCTACCATTCCATTATATTTGATTATTAAAGATGTAAATTATGTTTCCATCTCTTACTTGGTGGGGTGACTGGCAGCGGAATTCCTATTCCTGTTTGCCCCTCGAGTGTTTCTCGGGCAGGCAGAACCTCAATGGCAAATTAAAGGTGTTGCTTTCATCTTGCTATCAAGCAAGCTTATTATTGTATGATGTGCTCTCTCTATGCTATGGCCGTTGGCTCTATGAGGGCTGATAGCTGGTGTTCACGAAAGAAGAGATTTTTCATCATAATTCGAATGCTCGTAGATTTGCTGTACTACCTTTTGCTAGAGTACGTCTTCCACTTTGCTTATATATTAGATATGGATTGGACATTAGTATTTTATGTCGATATTTATTTTATTTAATGAATATAAATATTAATTAGATGTAAAATTAGTTATTCATGTTTATTTAAAAAGATGGATAATTAAATTTTATGATGATGAAGCTAAAGGTATTGCTAGATGGAAGATAAATCAAATTAATAGTATATTAATATGGTCATTTATTTTATTTTATTTAAAAAAATATTAATATTATATAAATTTAGATAGAATAATAAATAGAATTAAATATCCAAATATGGATCGTATAATTGTCCACTCATTTTTATATTTATTTTTTTTAATAAACATACTCATATTCATATTTATTTTTTTTAATATTAGATATATAGATATTAGCTAAATATTTAAATTTTTATCTATATTCAAATAGAATTAGATATAATTCGGTTCGAGAATGGAGTTGGCTCTTGGTTGCCAGGCTGTTTGCTCGATGGATGGGTTTCCGGTCTTACATGATACTAAATTATGGATATGCGAAGGCATGGATACTAACACGAGATATCAAAGAGTCTCTGCGACATTTTAAAGGAGGTTCGAATTTCCCATGTTTTCAGAGAACCAGCAGACTGGGTTGCCAATTTTTGGTCTGGGATTCTCGTTTCCCACCCAGTCTCATGGCCCTTGTAATGTTTGATCCACAAGGAGTTTGGGCTTTTGAGCTCCTTGCTGATAAAAACCACAAAACTTGCAATCTTTTGCTGATTTGTGTACAATGAGCAAAACAAATATTGTGATGAGAACAAAACTTGCAAGAATTTCTAGTAACAAGTTTCCCTACACCTATATATGCATGCACTCTCCATCTCCATTTCTCTTTCTTGTTTCTTTTGGCGGAACGATCCTAAGCTTCACTTGCTGATGATTTACATTTTCCTACTCAGAATTGCATCAAGAATATTGTACCTACAATCCACGTTCCAGATGTTTGGTGGAATAGCTGGAAATAGAACCGATTTTTCCACCTCTGGTGCGTAACATTTTGTTAGGTTATATTTGACCGTATGCAAAAAGTTGATCCTCTTTGACTGCGTGTTACAGACCTTGTGCCTGTGGATGACCACTAGGCCATTCTATGTGCTAAGTACCTTCGCTATTTATTGACAATGATAAAATTGTTTTTTTTTCTTTTTTTTTTTTGCCGAAAGATTATGTTGTCCACAAAATTAGCCTGTTTGATGCTATTTTGTAAGAGAGGATGGCCGACCATCATGAATGTATTCCTGTTAATTCTGTTAAATTATTTTCTCAAGAACAATGACATGTTAATTTCATAATTATTTATTCACCGATGACAAATTATCCATATTGTGAACGCAACATTTAATAAGCATCCGACACCTCATACATTAAGAGTAGCCAATTTTTTTTTTAAAAAAAAATATATCTTCTTTTTTATCCTCTCTTCGATCATTAGACTTTTATATCAAGCTTTATCTATTTTTTATTATTATATTATTTTATTATCAATTCCAATATTTGTATGCTTCATGAGGCGATTGGAGGTCCACCGCCATTAATGGGGTCTGTGAAAAAAATTTATAGCAAATTATTTGGGTTCATCGGCATTGTATTGAAAAAAATATTTTATATAACATGCGTGGTATAGCTCCGTAAACATCATCTATAATAATTGACTCTTGTATAGGATCAAAATAAAAAAAAAAATCATACTTCGACTCACCAATGGCCCCATGATATCCTTAAAAATAAAAAAAATAAAAAAAAAAAGTGCTGGAATATAGCATGTGCAATGTAACATGACACCTTTGCCCGGAGAACACCAGAGAGGGTAGATATCGACACCTCCCGCATGGGCTCTGGGGGAGTTGGTGGAGGTGCATGTCAGAATGTTATTCTATGTTGTTTTCCTGTGCCGGTAAACTCACACCAGGTGGCCAGCGCAAAAAACGGCTAGGTCAAGTACAAAGCACCGTTAACCCAGTTCGGAAAGAAAAGGAAAAGATGCCTTGGGGTTTAATGCTATAATAACAACCAAGACTTAAGTAAACACCATTTAGAAGATTAGATCTTTGTCAAAGGGTTTGTTTTGACCTCGGGTTTCATAAGTTAGCCAGGTTTTATTTATGCTTATAAATATATATATAGCTCCTTGCATCTAGTAGATGGATTTGATTTTTCACAATTGTTTTCCAAGTTCAAAGATTTGTCTATCTTAAAAGATCTTGCTAGCCGATTCATGTCAACCAAAAAGCTTGCTAAGCCTCTGCTTAAAGCCAACCCCTTAGAAGTATCTGGCCTAATTATGGATCCTTTTTGTCCTAAATGTCACGTGTCTCCACGTGCATCCATCTTCAAACTCTTATCCTTAAACCCCACAATCCACATGTAGGTGTCTGGGTGTTTCCATTGTAGAAAAACGCAATTAAATCTTGTCTCCAGTGCATAGACTAACAACTTATTTCATGGGCTAATTTTCAGTACTTTCTTTTCTTTTCTTTTTTTTCTCGCTCTCCAAGTCTACATGATGGAATTGATAGAATTCTTATTTAAGCCTCAACATTCTAGACCATATTCTAGGTTTAGTTTTATATCGTGTCCAAAATCAAGTATTAAAGTATTCATGTGGAATCACTTCACATGACTTTAAGTGAGATCCACCCAATCTCTATCCGTTTATTGTTTAGTGAAAGCAGATAAGGTCATTTGGAAGTAAAGGGATTATTAAAGGCGTAGCTTGCTTGGATTGTTAAAACATCCTTTGAACGTATCTTAAAAGAAGATATTAGCCCAATTATTAAGTCAAAGGCAAGCTTTGCAATGAAGAGAGAGAGAGTGTGAGAGAGAGAATTGTTAAGTGGATGCACATTGTATTATATTAGTGGAAATGGATGATATCATGTTGCATTAGTATAATTAATGTCTCATCGAGTGAATTATTTTCTTCAAGAGAACAACTTGGTGGGCCTTGCTTGTGATTCCGGGTGATCTTGGTGTGCCCTCCAAGTCCTTCAAATCTACAACAAAACAAAGCATGATTATGGTCATAATGAAGTATTTGATATTGGATGGTGGAGTCCATCTAGACAAAAAAGTTATCTGATCGATTGACACTAAAGTTCTATTTGGTATGAAGGATGGACTGAATAAAAGATGGATGGAGGAGGAAGGATGGATGAGAAAAAGATGGATGGAAGATCCATCCATCCTTTCATATGTTTGGTGAAATATGGATAGATGAATACAAGTGATTCCTTTCTGTTTGGTATAAGAGGAATGAAAGAAATGATGGATGATATTTATATAACATTTTTACTAAATTATTCTTTAAAAAAATTATTACTATTATCAATTTATAATACTAATTTATACTAAATAAGTAAATAATATATAAACTTATAATCATTATAATCTATAATTATATAAATATTTAATTTTAATTTACTTTAATTTAATAAATAATTTTATAATTAAATTATTAATGAGTTAATTATATAAATAATTAGTTAATTTATAATTTAATGTAATAATTAATTTCATTAATAATATAAATAACTAGTTAATTTATAATCTAATTTAATAATTAATTAAGATTATATAAATAATTAATTAAAAATAATAAATAAAATATAAAAATTAAAGATAATTTTAGTTATTTAATTATAATTATCAAAATTATGTATTAAAATTAAAATAATTAGTAATAAAATTTAATAATATATGATTAATAATATATAAAAATATATAAAAATAATATGAATGAAAAAATGAAGAAATATTATAGTTTTGTCAAAAAAATTAAGGAAGGATAATTTTGTCTATGAAAAAATTCATCCATCAATGCTCCATCCATTCTTTCTTCATCCTCTCAATTTGGAAGGATACAAATTAATGGACCAGGATGGATGGAGAATCTTACTTTTTCATCCATCCTCTCTATAACTTTTTGAACCAAACGATGGATGGAGACTATCCATCCTCCCTCTCATGACCTCAACCAAACACAGGATAAAGATAATTCTCCTTGTTGATTAATATCAGGGCCAGCTTTAGGGCAAAGCCACCAAAGCCCTTGTCTTAGGCTCCCTTCCTGCCCCTCTATTTTAGGCCATCCATCCATCGACCTGCGAGAAGATGAATGATGTCCCATCGGCCACCATGGAAGCCAAATTATGGCACCAATCACCAAAGCCCAGGTCCACCATCCATCGACACGAGATCCATCGGAGATCATCATCGATTGGCCGAAGATGCAAGATCCGTCGGAGGGCTTGCGGAGAGAGGCCTCAGCCCTCGAGGCGGACGAGGCCTGGGCGACATGGCCGAGGAGAGGCACGGCACGGGCCATTGGCCATTGGCTTTCCCTTTCCACTTTCAGCTTTCTTGTTCTCGACCCGATGCCAAGCCCGTTGCCCATCACCCGTCACAGGCGACCTGCCATCCGCTAACCTGCCCCGATGCCCCGTCAATTGAAAAAATGGAGACCTGCCCTGGTCCTGGTGGCGGTGATCCGACAGAGCCTGGAGGCCTTGAGAGGCATCTTTAGACCCTAGTCTCCGGCTCTTCTCCATCGAGGTTTGCATCTTCGCGCGGCCGTCGGGGCCGGGGGGAGCTAGGGAGGCATTGCCTTTCGGCCCCTTCCATTCCGGGCATTCCCATAGATGGGAAGAGTCAAGACTCAAGCCACGTGGTGTTTGGTGATTGAAAAAGCGGGAGGCTAGTTAATGCTTCCATTTGCCCACTGGCCACAGTCATTTGGACTCTCACCAGTTTCCAACAACGACGACTATATACTATCATCCTATAATTTTTTTTTAACTCTTTTTTTCTAACTCTATTTACTCTTCTTCTTATGACAGACTCTAACTTATTTCTGCATTCTTGCTGCCCTACACAATAGCACAAATAATTAGTTGATCATTCATCCAATTTGCAATTAGCATTCGACAATCGAGTACTATTATTCTAATTTCTATAATTTTTTTTATTTAATTTAGAATTTATATTATATTATTATATTGTTTCTATTTTATTTAATAGGTGATTCATTGAATTAGAAATTTTGATTGTTGATCTTATATTAGCCATTTAAAAAATATAAGATAATTATAATAGTTAATTTTTTTAGTGATTTATAATAAAAATTTAAATATGTCAACTTGAAAATATGAATCTAATTATTCAAAGTTTCAAAAAAAGAGAAGAATTGAAAGTTTAATACAATTTCAAAAAGAAGCTCTTGATAAATTTTTTATAAGTAATAAAAATAATAAATCAAAAAATATTGATAAATGCTCCTTAAATGAAGAAGTTAATAATCTTTTAGAGTTAGATGATAATGAAATACTAGAACAAGAAGATATTAACGAAAAGATTCAAAATGACCCTCAAACTCATGATGAAGAGAACCAACCAGTTAATTTAAATGATTGGATTCCTAAAAATATTTATGATCCAAGTCAATGGATAAATATTGATACAAATTTGAAAGATTTATTAGTAGAAAAAGATCCAATTTTAGTTAATGATATAGATTTTCCTAAAGATGAATTCTCAAGATATTTTTCTACTACATATTATATTCAAAAGTTGGCAAATGGAAAAAGCATGAAAGAAGATGGCTAGTTTATTCAAAAGACTTAGATAAAGTATTTTATTTTTGTTGCAAATTGTTTAACTCTGCTTCTAGTACAAGTAAACTAGCTAATGTCGGCATTAGAGATTGAAGAGATTTTAGTGCTAAGCTTAAGAGTCATGAGATGAGTAATAAGCATATTATTAATATGAGTTCATGGATTGATTTAGAAATGTGATTATTAAAAAATAAAATAATTGATAAAAGTGTTCAAGAACAAATAAATAGAGATGAAGAACATTAAAAAAAAGTATTATTAAGAATTCTTACGGTAGTAAAAACTCTTGGTAAAAATAATTTAGCTTTTCATGGAAAAAATGAAAAGATATATCAAGAAAATAATGGCAATTTTTTAAGTCTAATTAAAATGATTGCAGAATTTGATTCGGTGATGCAAGAACATATTCGACGTATTAAAGATAATAAAATTCATACTCATTACCTTGGACATAATATACAAAATGAATTAATAAATTTATTAGCAAGTAAAATTAAAAATAAAATTATTAAAAAAATTATAGAAGCAAAATATTTTTCAATAATACTTGATTGCACTCCAGATGCAAGTCATCAAGAGCAAATATATTTTATATTGCAATGTATGGATATTTCATCAAGTCCAATTAAAATTATGAAATATTTTTTTGAATTCTTAAAAGTAGATGATACAATTGAAAAATATCTTTTTGATACTATTGTGCATGAAATAAAACATATTGGATTTGACATTAATAATTTAAGAGGATAAGGATATGATAATGGATCTAATATGAAGGGCAAATAATAAGGAGTGCAAAAAAGATTTTTAGATATAAATCCTAGATCCTTTTATACACCATGTGGTTGTCACAATCTAAATTTAGTACTTTGTGATACGGCTAATTTTTGTACTAAAACTATATCATTTTTTGAAGTGGTACAACGTATATATTCACTATTTTCTTCTTTTACTAAAAGATGAAAAATTTTATGAGATAATGTATCCGGTCTAACTCTTAAATCATTATCACAAATACGTTGAAAAAGTTGTATTGAAAATGTTAAAGCAATAAGATTTCAAGCTCCATAAATAAGAGATGCTTTATTAAAATTAGCAGAAATTAGTGAAGATCCTAAAATCAAAAGCGAAGCTAATTGCTTAGCAATATATGAGCTTGAAAATTTTGAGTTTTTGTTGGGCATAACTATTTGGTATGATATATTATTTACTATTAACTCCGTTAGCAAAAGTTTATAATCAAAAGATATATATATTGATGTCACTATAAAATAACTAAAAGATCTTCTTTCTTTTTTAAAAAAATATAGAGAAAATGGATTTGCATCCACGATGATTTTTTCTAAAGAAATTACATCCGAAATGAAAATAGAACCTAAATTTCATAATAAACGTATCATTCGTAGAAAGAAACAATTTGATGAGAATGTTGATAATGAAATAACAAAATCTCTTGAAGAATCATTTAGAATTAATTCTTTCTTATATATAGTAGATCAAGCAATTTTTTCACTCCAAAATAGATTTGAATAGTTTAAGATATATGAAAATATTTTTAATTTTTTATTTAGCAGTAAAAAATTGAAGTCACTAGACAATAATAGTTTGAAAGAATATTGCCTTAATCTTGAATGTTCTTTAAAATATAATAACTACTCTGATATTGATAGTTTAAATTTATTTTCAGAGCTAAGAGTTTTAAAAGAAATTATACAAGTAGAAGATAATAGTCTGATAGGCATACTCAATCATATAAGAAGACTTGACTTTTTTCCAAATGCATATATTACTTTTAGAATAATGTTAACAATTTTAGTAAGTGTTGCTTCGATAGAAAGAAGTTTTTCAAAACTAAAATTAATAAAATCTTACTTAAGATCAACAATGTCTCAAGAAAGATTAAGTGGATTGGCTATATTATCAATTAAAAAAGAAATATTAGAAGAACTTGATTATAAAAATTTAATTAAAAATTTTGCATCTCAAAAAGCAAGAAAAATAAATTTTTTATAAAAAATTTACATAAATTTTAATTTTTTAAAAAAAAATTTATTTTAATATTTAACTTTAGGCATCCATATGTGTTGAGCCGCCCTCCAGCTAAAAACATAGAAGTAGACCTTTCAATGACCTAATGACCATCAATAATAAGAGTTAAGGAGAAAGTAGTTTACATCCATAATCTCTAAAATTAAAATTGATGAAATATTCCTTTAAATTGGCTAGGAGATTCACCAGAGCCAATAACCTTTATTTTTTATTTTTTTTATATATAAAAAGTAATGTGACTTCATTATACTTTCAGTAGTTGAGCCTTTAAAGTCTAAACACGAGGAGGTGCTAAGCCATGCCATATGGGTTACATCTCCGAGTGCCAAA
Source organism: Cocos nucifera (assembly GCA_006176705.1). Classification (NCBI taxonomy): domain Eukaryota; kingdom Viridiplantae; phylum Streptophyta; class Magnoliopsida; order Arecales; family Arecaceae; genus Cocos; species Cocos nucifera. The sequence goes on along the minus strand of QRFJ01002197.1, from coordinate 734,624 downwards.
CTAGTGGATATGCAATCATATAATGAGGAGGATAACGTTTGGAGCACTCTCTTATTGGAATTATCTGTTCAAACACTCGAAAAGACCTCCTAAAATTCGAGCACAAAACCTCCATCCAGAGAGCACCTGGCAAGACTGTAGCAGACTCTGCATGGTTACAACACTTCTAATTTTCATTAAATCGAAGGTCACAGTTCTGGAATTTTCTTTGAAAAGATCTTGTGAATGAACTATCAAATCCATATAAGCTGTAGATCATGTTTAAAAATTATGGTAATGTTTTCTTCACCAACACAACCATGTGGCTGTCAACAACATACAAGACTGTATCTTGCTCTTCCTTTTTCTATATGCTCTAAATTTGACAAAAGTATGAAGGAGCTTTCATATATATATATATAAGTTGTAGGGAACCCCACTTATATATATATATATATATATATATATATATATATATATATATATATATATATATATATATATATATATATATATATATATATATTGTGGGGTAAGAAGGGAGGCCATATATGAGCCCACACCCTATTTGGGATTCTCATCAAACACAGTGGGAAACCAGAGTGGATGCAACCTTTCCTTTTGGTCCCATGCGTCAAGGGGCCGGAAAAGACCATGTGCTTTGGTACCCCCCTAGTAAACTATATAGACATCTACACAAGTTTCATCATACAAGTGTTTGCTCAAATTTAGTTGAGTCGAGTCATGGCCCTACAGGGTCGCATTTTGCCTACGACAGGGAAGGACAGGAGGGAGAGAGAGAGAGAGAGAGAGAGAGAGAGAGAGAGAGGCCTGGGGCCCTGGACCATGTTATGAGGATGCCGGTGTTCATTTAAAATCAATGTGGCAACTTGACTTCCTATATCTCTTTGGAATTTGAGTAGCTTCAGTATGCCTAACATGCGAGAATCTAGTGGATGGAGTGGTAGATGGGTAGCATGATTGCTATCTAAAAGGGTCACTTCAACTGCTTTCTTTGAGGGAGACACAACGCAAGAAAACCCAGGGTAGGGTAGGGGGGTCTTCCACAAACCCAAGCTCCCAAGTCCAGGAAACCGAGACCTTTTAGAGATCCAATGGGCCCAATTTCTAGATCTACGAGCACTGTTAGCGGAAGTGTGGTACACGGAAAGTCGAGTGAGTAATCGCACATCCGATCAGTGATCTCGAGGCACAAGGAAGAGCAATAGGGTAGGGAACCATCAGATCTGTAACTCTTTCTGTGCAAAGGTTGTGTTCTCAAAGCATTCTCCAATATCTAATTCTAATTGTCTTGTGGATAAAGACATCTATACCTAGAAGCTGTCTTGGTAATTTTTTAAAAGTGGAATCCTATGAAAGTGATTGGAAGCGTGCCGTGCCCACATCATCATGTAATGCAATAGCCATCCATAGCGCCTTTAATTGCCCCTAAACCTCCTATTGTGAGTGGACACCACCACATGGAATGTAGTTGATGGCGATGAATTAATGGATCCATATTTTTCAAGCAAGAATATATATATATATATATATATATATATATATATATATATATATATATATATATATATATGACAATTTAATGTAGTCTCCCAACCCTCCAGGGCGATGATATATGCAACATATTATTATCTAGGGATAAAAAATTACCAATATTTCATTATTTATTTGTCTAATCTATGCTTGATCATTATTTCCTAATATCCTTTTGTTAGACTAATAATTTAACACTTTAATTGCATCTTGTTAAAAATTTATTCGATGCATAAGAAAATTAAAAGGGATTTGAAATTTCGGGAACAAAATTGTTTGGTATGATTGAACTTCGAAGTTTTGTTCTGTCTGAGTCAAGCTTAGGTGGTAGTTAGGTCACAGATGCGACTACCTAGATCAGTTAATCTTTCAGGGGAGCCAGCAATTTTGACTCTTATCAATAATTCATTTAGTAGCTTAAAACGTAATGAAGAGAGAATATGAGAGTCAAAATGCTTCAACTGACTCTCACATTATACAAGATTTGTATTTAAACAGGATATTGCATGCTAATTCTCATGAATGTATTTATATAAGATTTGTATAATATACCCAGTTTACTCCAAAAAAAAAAAAAAAAAAAAATTCAAAAGGCAATGTGGATACTGTTGCTAGATAGCTCTAGAAATCTATCTATCACAATGGCAACCCGTTGATGTCATTGTATTTTGTGCCCAAAGAAGCCAATCAAGAACTAGACTGGTGGTAAACCATCACAAAAACTACTAGGAGATTTTTTTTTTTTTTTGTTGAAAACAAAGAAATTATAAGAGAATCTATCAATTTACATTTATAAGAAAACATGAAATTGTTGCCATCCAGTTGCAAAAGAAGAAGAACCATCGCCTCACTAGATATTTAGGCAATCAACTACGACAAATGAAAGAGGTGTTTATCTCAACCCAATTGATGCAATTATGGAGTTTTTGTATACCCATATGCTAAGATTTCATGAATTGGTCTTGTGGAACGTCGACTCTGCTGTAGGCTGACCCTGTCCTACGTCAAAATAATTAATAAGTGGGGAATAGATCATGGAATCGGAATCAACAATGACCAGCCAAAGCGGGAACAGGGTGGGCCCTGTTTGGGAGTTGGGAGAAGACTTTTGGAGGAAGGAAGCAGGCAAAGTGAGTTTGGAGTGACGCACATATATACTCTCTATAAAGTTGGCGGAGATTACGATAGGGATGTGAGCCCCCCTTCTTTTGAAAGGCTCCTTTTCTTCATAGTTAGTAAGATTCGGATAGATCTCCCTCAAGGGAAAAAAATGTTTAGACCTATTAAAATAATAAAGTAAGGGGAAAGAGCAGCACTATGTCCAACGTCAATCACGCCAACATCCATCGATCCCATCAGCAAGGCGTTAAGGTGGTGGCCCGCTTACCCTGATATCTCTCCCCTTTTCCTTTTCGAAAGATAACTTCTTGGTCACTTTGCCAGATTGGTGCACCTTGTGAGTGGAAATTCTAGATGCACCTAGCTACTTCCGCACCCATTCTTGCACCCATGAATGGAAATATGGTGGAGAGGCTAGATAATTAACACGGAGATTGTATCTTAAGCACCAAAGAATAATTTACTTTTATTGCGGATAAGAGCTCAGCCCTCGAATCATGAATCATGCATAAGATATTGTTCATTTTGGTTCATAAGTCTTACGGTTTCTCTAAGTTAAAAATAGACTCGATTATGTACGGTTCAAGGTGTCTTACAATCAGTAGGATTTGACTCTTTTTTTCTACTTGATGTACTATTTGGTGCAGATAAGGACTCGATCTTTGATTCATGAGTTACATATGAGGTATTATCCGCTTTGATTTTGGGCTTCATGATTTTATCTTTTAAAAAATACTTCACGTGGAAAGATCTATTTCTTTCGTATAAGCGCAAGTTTCTCTTAGACTCATAAATAATGTGGGACTAATAGAGTCCACCTTATTAGAACCACAATAACTTTCAATCCATCATTGGATCATGAATTATATAGATCTCAGAGCACTCCGAACTCTGTCATTCATCCATATACATTGATCAGTTGGTGATCCAACAATGAATTCATGCGAATTAGAAAGATGAATCTTTCCTTTGTGCAAAAGATGTGACCCTTATTTGAATGATTAGGTAGTGAAATATAGTCTAGATGCCTTTCATACATGATATACCTGGTAATCCAAAAGACTCTTGTTAACTTCACTTTTGTTTTTTAAGTTATTTGATAGATTTCTCAACGCATGCATAGATTCAATCAATCTTGGGGTTTATATTTTATAATAATTAGTTTGCAGTCTCATTTTTTACCAAGCATTTTATTCTACTTGTTGGATCCAGCCTTTCAGTGTCGGCATCATATTAGTCTAAGTAGCCATCTAATTAGGCTAAGTGGGGTGCATCAAATATATATCTTGGTTGATATCATTACTCTAAGCAGATCGACACCTACCACACACTTAGGTTGTTGAAAATTCCGATTCTCAGTATTCTGGATGATTCCGTATTTTGTCGTCTCTTCAGCTTCATTGATACGAATGCAGAGTGGCTTTTCTCACTAGATGAAGCGCTTTGGCAGCTCTTCCCCATCTTTTCTCTAAAAAGAATAATTAATGAATAAAATATGGCTTCATCTTTTACACATGAAGTTAGAAAAACCCATACCTTCGAAAAGAAAATATACAAGCATAAGATGACACGCATAAACCGTGATCTCTCTCTCTCTCTCTCCACATTCATATGGGTATCGATCTTTATCAAATACATGGACATGTCTGGGCTAAATAAATATCGTGTTCGGCCAAGTGGATACATTTTGTGGACGTAAGTTGAGGACCGCGGGACCGTAAGAAGAGATCGGGTTGGAGACACAGTGGTGTTGGCTAAAAGTCTTTGGCCCCCGGAGGTCGGCTTCTTCCAAGCGATGCATGAGCCGTCGCAATCTTGCACTGTTCAATGCCCTCTTTAGAGTAGGGGAGTTGTTGAGCCCGTGAACCGAGTGTTGCTACAATAGTGTGTTCCAGTGACACGCCACCATTTGATCTTACTGGCAAAGTATGCTTCATATGTTGTCATATGTGGGGGTCCATCATCCTTCGATTATTTATCGAGCATCCATGTCACGATGATCATGGAAGGCATGCACACGAACAGCACTCTTCTTTTGTCATGGCATGCCTCCAGGCATAACATGCTTGCTTGGCATATTAATTCATGAAGCTTTTTCTATGGCCTAGATGTATATATAGCTCTTACTCGAAGGATGAGCTTGTTTGAGTCAGAATTGCTATTCTAGGACAAGGAGGTATGATAGCATGGGCAATGCTAGCATAACGTAGAAAAGGAGAAGTTATTGGTTAGTATTCAATAAGAAATCATCACATCATCTAATTAAGAAGGTAAATTTTTTTCATTTAAAATAGCAAAGTTTGTCAGCTCATGACTACTCATAGTTAACAGTAAATTTTTTTTCATTCAAAATTTTCAATTAAATTTAGATAACAGCATACATTTCTACAATAATAAATGATGTGATGGATTTTTATTGGATGATCTAAGATATATATGGCAAAACTATTCTAACCAATAATTTCTAGTAGAAAAGGAGAATGCTGAAAGGGCAAATCTAGGCCATAGAATATTGGGAAGAATTAGAATATATATGTTGTATTATCATCGGATATTTAGGATATGTTCTTTTGAGGGTAAAAAACTTATCCAAAAATCTATATTTTTTTAAATAAATATTTTTTGGATAATATTTAAATAAAAAAATAAGTTATCCATATTATTTTATATATTAAAAAATAATTCAAAAATTTGTTACTTATATTCTTTTGCATTACTAGTGTTGGGAATAAATCTCGCTCCCATCGAAGTCCAGTCTGATGTCTAGCCTAATGCAATCGGTAATCATGGAAGAGCTTCAATCAAAAATTCTTCTCCCAGCGGCCAAACCCCTTCAACGGTCAGACCTTAGCCGAACTCCTACGAAAATCGAACACTTTTTGAACTTCTTCTTCAGACGGATTCCTACGGAAGCCGAACTCCTTCTAGATCTTTCCTTCAGTTGGATTCCTACGAGAGTCGAACTCCTTTCGGATCTCTCCTTCCATCGAACTTTTACGAGAGCCGAACTTTCTCCGAACTTCTCCTTCAATCGGACTCCTACGGAAGTCGAACTCCTTCCGGATCCCTCCTTCAGTCGAACTCCTACGGGAGCCGAGCTTCCTTCGCACTTCTCCTTCAGTCGGACTCCTACGAGAGCCGAACTTCTTCCGAACTTTTCTTTCAGTCGGACTCCTACGGGAGCCAAACTCCTTCTGAACTTTAGTTGGATTTCTACAGGAGCCGAACTTCTTCCGAACTCCTCCTTCAGTCGGACTCCTATAGAAGTCGAACTCCTTCCAGACTTCTCCTTCGACCGAACTCCTTCAGGAGCCAAACTCCTTCTGGATCTTTCCTTTAGCTAGCATTCTTTCCAGATGATCTCCTCTAGCCGTATTTTCTTTGAAAGTCCGAACTCTTCTAGAATTGATATATATCGGAGTTCTTCACCAACCAAAGCCTGCATCCTCCAAACTACGGCTATTAAATCTCGACGAACGATCGCCATCAGTCTGCTATAGGTGATGCTACAGGCGGCACCCTCCTCCATGACAGACTCCATCAAGCCTCGAGCGGCCTGCTACTGAATGGTATGGCTGTCACTATCAACCTGATGATACCTTCCTCTCCATATCGAACTCCACCAGGCCTCGAGCGGTCCACTGCCAGATGACTGCAACTATCACCATCAATCAAGCTCCGTCTATAAAAAGAGATCCTCTAGATACATTTTCTCTAAGCTCTCTTCTTCTTCTTGAAACTCTACCAAACTCTTGCCTGAGCACTCTATTTTTGTTGGCCAGAAGAGCTGACTTGATCATCGGAGGATCCCGCCAGAGCCACCACCATTGACTCTGGATGAAACTTTATTTTACAGATCACCGACGGTGACCTCATCCTCCTCCACTCCAGCTCGTCTCGGCGTCGACCAGATTCTGCACCAACAGAATTGGCACTGGAGGAAGGACCTCTATTTCTGAGGTATCCTTATTCTTAAAGAAGTGCTTAGCCGATCCTGTCGACCTTCTTCTTCAAGGTTCATCTTCATCCTCTTTCTCAATCCCAAGAAATATCTCAAAATAAGGCAACTATCCGAAGATCTACCATTTTTGCCATCAGATCTGAGCTGCATCCATCCACTCCTGCTCCATCACCAGCACTTCAACCTCCACCTCTATCGACGGTCATGGTAGATCTAGAGCAGTTTAACCTACTGATGCAGCGAGTTCAGAGCCTCACCGAGATAGTGCAGGCCATGCGGCAGCTTCCGATGGTGACTCCATCAGTAAACCCACCATCAGGATGTCGAAAATCGATCCGAAGGAAGAGCACTTGGGCTAGCATATCCGTTGCCCCTGGGAAGGAAAAATAGAGAGCAGAAGATTCATGTTCGGATCATGATTCTCCTCTGGAGGAGACCCTCCCCATCTGTAGTCGGAAGCCATCTAAGATCTACGATTGAGACGACGTCCTTGATCATAAACTATGGAAGATGGTCCGACGGATTGAGGAACTCCGCCATGTCACCCCGGCTCGCTGTGATGACGTCTGCACCAATCCTCCTTTCTCTCTCCGAATTATGTAAGAGTCCATTCCGCCAAACTTCAAGCTCCCTCAATTTGAAAGCTATGATGGAACCTCTAATCCAGTTGATCATCTGAAGGCCTTTCAGACCATGATCCTACTCCATGGCACACCAAATGCCATATTATGCCGAGCTTTTCTATCTACCTTAAAGGAAGCAGTAAGAAACTGGTATTCGGTATTGAAGTCAGGTACGATCTTTTCTTTTGATCAGATAAGCCATCAGTTCATGGCCCACTTCATCAGCAGTCGACATCCGCATCGAGGTTCGAATTTTCTAATAAATGTCAAACAGAAGGAGGGAGAATCCATCCGGACTTATGTCATCTGGTTTAATGCTACGGCATTGGAGGTCCAGGATCTGGACCAATCTGTTGCAATGGCCGTACTCAAGGGCGGCCTTCAGAAGAACGATTTACTGTTCTTTCTAAAGAAGAAGTATCCTAGAAAATTTATCGATCTGCTAGCTCGGGCTGAGAGATATGCCCGTGCAGAAGAAGCCTTCAAGTTGAAAGATGAAGAAGCCGTAGGAGAGTGGCAGACATGCGAGTCTAGTAAACCCATGGCTGATAAAAGATTGAATGAAGTTCGGTCGCACTCACGAACTTCTCCTAAGTGCAAGTAAGCCCGAACTCCTCCTCGAGCTCGTCATGAAAGAAGCTCCAATAAAAGGGCACGAAGAAGTCCTCACCCCGGAAGATTTCGCAACTATACCCCCCTTAATGCTCCTAAAACTCAAGTTCTGATGGAAATTAAGAATCAGCTACCATGATCAGAAGAATTACGATCTTCCTCAAACAAGCACGATCGAAGCAAGTACTGTCTCTACCATCATAACCACGATCATGATACTGAAGAATGCATTCAGCTCTAAGACGAAATCGAGAAGCTCATCAGGAGAGGCCGATTGGATCGATTCCTCAGACGTTAGCCTGAAGTAGGAGAATATCGACCAAGGACGCTGCTATAGTCAGAACCATCAATGACGGAGGAACAATAAGGAGGTCGACCACCTCCCAGCATCATCAATGCTATCTCTAGGGGGCTTGGTACTTCGGTGAGTCGTCATCTCCTAATCTCAAAGCCAAGAGAAGCTTGCTCCAAATTGAGAAGGTCCACATGAAATAGAGGAGGTCGTCCGATCCGAAATTTATCGCCTGAAAGAACTTGGAGGAACAATGCTCCCACGATCCTAAAATACAGAGAATCTAAGGATGTGCTACCAGTAATTTTTCTTCAATAAAATTTCTTCATTTCAATATTATTGTTTTTTAGTGCAAAAACTATGTGATGACAGGAAAGAAGCAGTCAATAGTGGTCGTGTTAGGAACAGAAGGAGAACCTCGTCCTAACATGAACAAGTCGAAGTCCTTCAACCTCGACTAGAGATAAGATCTCTTTCGAGCTTCAGAGTCTACGTCAACAAGAGATAAGATCTTCTTCAACCTCGGTTAGAGATAAGATCTCTCTCGAGCTTAAGAGTCTACATCATCAGGAGATAAAATCTCCTTCAACCTCGACTAGAGATAAGATCTCTCTCGAGCTTCAGAGTCTACGTCAACAGGAGATAAGATCTCCTTCAACCTCGACTAGAGATAAGATCTCTTCTGAGCTTTTACGTCAACAGAAGATAAGATCTTCTTCAACCTCGACTAGAGATAAGATCTCTCTTGAGCTTCAGAGTCTACGTCAACAGAAATAAGATCTCCTTCAACCTTGGCTAAAGATAAGATCTCTTTCGAGCTTCAAAGTCTATGTTAATAGGAGATAAGATCTTCTTCAACCTCGGCTAGAGATAAGATCTCTTTCGAGCTCCAAAGTTTACGTCAATAGGAGATAAGATCTCCTTCAACCTCAGCTAGAGATAAGATCTCTTCCGAGCTCTAGAGTCTATATCAACTGGAGATAAGATCTTCTTCAACCTCGGCTAGAGATAAGATCTCTTTCGAGCTTTTTACGTCAATAGAAGATAAGATCTCCTTCAATCTCGACTAGAGATAAGATCTCTCCCAAGCTTCTACGTCAATAGGAGATAAGATCTTCTTCAACCTTGACTAGAGATAAGATCTCTTCCGAGCTTTAGAATCTACGTCAAAAGAAAATAAGATCTCCTTTAACATCGACTAGAGATAAGATCTCTCCTAAGCTTCGGAGTCTACGTCAACAGGAGATAAGATCTTCTTCAATCTCGACTAGAGATAAGATCTCTCCTGAGTTTCAGGATCTACGTCAACAGGAGATAAGATCTCCTTCAACCTCGGCTAGAGATAAGATCTCTTCCGAGCTTCAGAGTCCATGTCAACAGAAGGTGAGATCTTCTTCAACCTCGAATGGAGATAGGATCTCCCCCGAGCTTCAATGTCTGCGTCAATAGGAGATGAGATCTTCTTCAACCTCGGCTAGAGATGAGATCTTCCTCGAGCCTTAACTTCAACTTCAACCTCGGCTGGAGACAAGATCTCCTTCGAGCTTCAATCTTAGCAGGTGTAGAGCTCAGAAAAGAACTTCGACGGTCACCTTTCTTGTACTTCCTTTGAATTTTGAACTCGGGAATGGGGGGACTATTGTTGGAGATAAATTCCGCTTCCGTCGAAGTCCAGTTTGATGCTTAGCCTAATGCAACCGATAATCATGGAAGAGCTTCAATCGAAAATTCTTCCCCTAGTGGCCGAACCCCTTCAGCAACAAACCTTAGCCGAACTCCTATGGAAGCCGAACTATTTTTGAACTTCTCCTTCAGTCAGACTCCTACGAAAGTCAAACCCCTCTGCACTTCTCCTTCATACAGACTCCTACGGGAGCCGAACTCCTTCGGATCTCTCCTTCCATCGAATTCCTATGGAAGCCAAACTTTCTCCGCAATTCTCCTTCAGTCGGACTCCTACGAAAGCCGAACTCCTTCCGAACTTGTCCTTCAGTCGAACTCCTACGAGAGCCGAACTCCTTCCAAACTTCTTCAGTCAAACTCCTACGGGAGCTAAACTCCTTCTGCACTTCTCTTTCAGTCGGACTTCTATAGGAGCCGAACTCCTTCCGGATCTCTTCTTCAGTCGGACTCCTATGGGAGCCAAACTCTCTCTGCACTTCTCCTTCAGTCGGACTCCTAAGAGAGTTGAACTCCTTCCAAACTTCTCCTTCAATCGGACTCCTACGGAAATCGAACTCCTTCCGCACTCCTCCTTCAGTCGGACTCCTATGGGAGCTGAACTCCTTCAATTGGATTTCTATAGGAGCCGAACTCCTCCTTCAATTGAACTCCTACAGGAGCTGAACTCCTTCCAGACTTCTCCTTCGACCAAACTCCTCCATGAGCCGAACTTCTTTCGGATCTCTCCTTCAGCTAGCATTCCCTTCGGATGATTTTTTCTAGCCATATTTTCTTTGGAAGTCCGAACTCCTCTGGATTTGATATATGTTGGAGTTCTTCACCAACCAACACCTGCATCCTCCAAATTATGGCTATTAAATTTCGACGAACGGTCGCCATCAGTCTACTACAGACGACGCTACAGGCGGTGCCCCCCTCCATGACAGACTCTACCAGGCCTCGAGTGGTCCGCTACTGGATGGTATGGCTGTCACTATCAGCCTAACGATATCTTTCTTTTCGTACCGAACTCCACCAAACCTCGAGCGACCTGCTACCAGACGACTGTAGCTATCACCATCAATCAAGCTCCATCTATAAAAAGGGATCCTCCAGATATGTTTTCTCTAAGCTCTCTTCTCCTTTCCGAAACTCTTTCGAACTCTTGCCTGAGCACTCCATTTCTATTGGCCAGAAGAGCTGACTTGATCGTCGGATGATCCAGCCAGAGCCACCACCACCGACTCCAAACAGAACTTTATTTTGCATATCACCGACGACGACCTCATCCTTCTCCACTCCAGCTCGTCCGATGTTGACCAAATTCTGCACCAATAACTAGTTTTCTATATAAGTCGGTAAAATCTATTCATATTTTTCATAATATCATTTATTATATAAATATTTATATATATAATTATATAATATAATTATTATATTATAATATATAATATTTTATATATTATAATATTATATAACATATATTGGTGGTTGCTTTTCAATACCAAGTAAAGAGAAGCTCGAAGAAAATGATGAGACCGTGGTATATCCATGATTTCTGGAAGTTTTATGGTGGAATAGGATATTTGTCAAGTGTATACAGTTGGTTCTAGGACAGATATTACCTTAGTGTGTTATGGTATGTTTTGTCGTTGTGGTTTTATTCCAACTAGAGCCTAGAACCATTTCTTGTATGAATCAAGCCCTAAATTAGGTAGCGTACAAGCTCCAACACAAATTAATATATTGAGTAATGAGAAAGTCTTTTTATTATTGTTTCTTCTCCTCCGTCCATTAGTGTGAGTCTAGTACACTCTCATTGAAATACAATGATATACGGATATTGGTACAATATTCTAGGGCTAGTTCATTGTAACCAAGTGGTGGCATAGGAGGTCAAAGAGAGAGATCTAAGATTGGCAAACACATGGATCAATGAACGTGGATGTAAATTGGATTGTTCTGCCACCACCATCAAAATTTAGAAGACAATTTGGAGATTATAGTTTCTTTTCTTCAACAAGAAAATACACCATGATGATGGTGACAACAATGGTGGTAATAATAATGCAGGGACTAAGTATGATGAAAAGGTTCAATGTTATGTAAAATTTGTCCATTTTAATATGAAAATCATAGAATTGATAGGGCATGGATGATTGCGCAGTATGTTGAGCCGCTGAAATAAATCAAGACACTCTAAAGGAAAGTGTACATTGTATCCAAAGTCTTTAGGTGAATAAACAATGTAAGACCTTGCAATGACGGATGAGAGATTGGTTGCATTGAGTGCCGGTTGTTTGATGGTACAATAGATTGTAGGTCTCACCAAAAAAAAAAAAAAAAAAAAAATCTTCCGCTAATTTGCTCAACTTGATTCTTGAAATAAAATAATAAAATAAATCTTATAAAAAATAATAAAATAAGTAGTCTATCTTTTCTACTTTCAAAACTCTAATAAAACTATGATAGAAGACTTTTATGTATGCGAGTAAAGTTTTCTTCTCTAAACATAAGTTCGACTCCTCTTCTAGTTAGAGGTATTGAATTTCTATAGAAATAGATAAAATATAAAATAATTAAAAATTATTTAATGATTTGATTAGAAAGATTTTTTTTTTCAAGATGCTCAATTTGAATCTCTAAAAAAAAATAAAAAAAATTGATAAAAATAAAGTTTTGATCCTTTAATTAATTTATGTTGGTGCAGAATCTGATTGACGTCGGATTGAGCTGGAGTTGAGGAAGACGAGGTTGCCGTCGATGATCTATAACATAAAGTTTCGTCCGAAGTCAGTGGTGGTGGCTCCAGTAGGATCCTCCGACGATCAAGTCAGCTCTTCTGACCAACAGAAATGAAGTGCTCAGGAAAGAGTTCGGTAGAATTTTGGGAAGAAGAAGAGAGCTTAGAGAATACGTATCTGGAGGATCCCTTTTTATAGACGGAGCTTGATTGATGGTGATGGCTATACCATCCGGTAGTGGACCGCTTGAGGCCGCGTGGGATTCAGTATGGAGAGGAAGATGTCGTCAGGCTGATAGTGACAGCCATACCATATGGTAGTAGGTCGCTCGGGGCTATGTGAGGTTTGTTACGGAGAGAAGGGCATTGTCAGACTGATAGCGATTGTTCGTCGAGATTTAATAGCTGTAATTCAAAGAAAGTAGGCATTGGTTGGTGAAGAAATTTGATATATATCAATTTCAGAGGAGTTCGAACTTCTGAAGGAAATACGTCTGGAGAGAATCATCCGAAAGCAATCCATTGAAGGAATCCGACTGAAGAAGAAGTCCGGAAGGAGTTCGACTCCTGGAGGAGTTCGACCGAAGGAGAAATTCAAAAGGAGTTCAGCTCCTAGAGGAATCCGATTGAAGGAGGAGTCCGAAAGGAGTTTGGCTCCTATAGAAATCTGACTGAAGGAGAAGTCCGAAAGAAGTTTGGCTTTTATAGAAATCCGACTAAAAGAAAGATCTGGAAGAAGTTCGGCTCCTGTAGACATCTGATTGAGAAAGAAGTTCGGAAGGAGTTTGGCTTCCGTAGGCATCCATCTAAAGGAGAAATCTGAAAGCAATTTGGCTCTTGTAGACATCCATCTAAAGAAGAAATTCGAAAGAAGTTCGACCAAAAGAGAAGTTCGAAAGAAGTTTGGCTCCTGGAGGAATCTGACTGAAGGAGAAGTTCGGAAGGAGTTCAGCTCCTATAGAAATTTGATTGAAGAAGAAATCTGAAAGGAGTTCGGCTCCTGTAGAAATTTGACTGAAAGAAGGGTCTGGAATGAGTTCAGCTCCTATAGACATCCGACTGAGGAAGAAGTTTAGGAAGAGTTTGGCTCCCGTAGGCATCTGTATGAAATTCGAGAGGAGTTCAACTTCCGTAGGCATCCGCTGGAGGAGTTCAGTTGAGGCTCGACTGCTGAGGAGTTCGACCGACTGAAGGAGGTCGACTGGGGCTCGACCGCTGAGGAGTTCGACCGGCTGAAGGAGTTCGACTAAGATTTAGCCGCTGGAGGAGTTTGGCTGGGGTCCGACCGTTGGAGAAGAATTTTCGATCGAAGCTCTTCTGTGATTATCAGTTGCATTAGGCTAAGCATCAGGTTGGACTTCGACGGAAGTGAAATTTATCCCCAATAATAGTCCCCCCACTTTCAAATTCAAAATTCGAAGGAAGGGAGTACAAAAAAGATGACTGCTGAAGTTCTCATCCGGGCTTTGCACCAGTTCAGGTTGGAGCTCGGGAAAGATTTTATCTTCAACCGAGGTTGAAGTTGAAGCTCGGAGGAGATCTTATCTCCTATCGAAGGATTAACATTGAAGTTGAAGCTCGAGGGAGATCTTATCTCCAACCGAGGTTGACGTTGAAGCTCGGGAAAGATCTTATCTCCAATCGAGATTGAAGAAGATCTTATCTTCTGTTAACGTAGAAGCTTGGATGAGATCTTATCTTCAGCCAAGATTGAAAGAGATCTTATATCCTATTGACATTGAAGCTTGGGGAGATCTTATCTCCAATCGAGGTTGAAGGAGATCTTATCTCCTATTGACGTAGATTTTGAAGCTCAAAAAAGATCTTATCTCCAATCGAGGTTGAAGGAGATCTTATCTCCTATTGACGTAGAAGCTTGGAAAAAATCTTATCTCCAGCTGAGGTTGAAGAAGATCTTATCTCCTGTTAACGTAGAAGCTCGGGAGAGATCTTATCTCCAGTCGAGGTTGAAGAAGATTTTATCTTCTGTTGACGTTAACTTTGAAGCTCGGAAGAGATCTTATCTTTAACCAAGGTTGAAGGAAATCTTATCTTCTGTTGATGTAGACTTTGAAGCTCATGGAAGATCTTATCTCTAGCCGAGGTTGAAGGAGATCTTATCTCCTATTGACGTAGATATTGAAGCTCGGAGGAGATCTTATCTTCAGTTGAGGTTGAAGGAGATCTTATCTTCTATTGACGTAGAAGTCCGGAAAAGATCTTATCTCCAGCTGAGGTTGAAAGACTTTGACTTGCTTATGTCAAGACGAGGTTCTCCTCCTATTCCTAATATGGTCATCACATAGTTTTTGCATCAAAAAATAATAATATTAAAATAGAGTTTTATTAAAGAAAAGTTATTGATAGTACATCCTCAGATTTTTTGAGTTCTAAGATTGTGCGAGCGTTATTTCTCTGAACTCCTTCAGACGATAAGTTTCGGATCAGACAATCTTCTCTACTTCATACGAGCCTTTCCAATTTGGGGCAAGCTTTTTCTGACCCTAAGGCTGAGAGATGGTAGCTCGTCGAAGTACTACGCCCCCTAGAGATAAGATTGATAATATCGAGAGGTGGCCGATCTTCTTGTTATTCCTTTCTTATTAATGGTTCTGGCTATGACAGCACCTTTGGTCGATCTTCTTTTGCTTCAGACTGGCGTCTGAGGAATTGACCCAACCGTCCTCTCCTGATGAACTCCTCGATTTCGTCTTGGAACTGAATGCATTCTTCAATATCGTGGCCGTGGTCACAATGGTAAGGCAGTACTTGCTTCGATCATGCTTATTTAGGAGAGATCGTAATTCTTCTGGTTTTGATAGTTGATTCTTAATTTTCATCAGAACTTGAGTTTTAGGAGTATTAAGGGGAGCGTAGTTGCGGAACCTTCCGGAGGGAGGACACCTTCGCGCCCTTTTGTCGGAGCTTCTTTGATGATAAGCTTGAGGAGGAGTTCGGACTCGCTTGCGCTCGGAGAAAATTCGTGAGCGCGGTCGAACTTTATTCGATCCTCCATCAGCCGTGGATTTACTAGACTCACGCATCTACCGCTCTCCTGCGGCTTCTTCATCCTTCAACTTGAAGGCTTCTTCCGCACGGGCATATCTCTCGGTCCAGGCTAATAGATCGGCAAAGTTTCTGAGATACTTCTTCTCCAAGAAGAACAGCAAATCATTCTTCTGAAGACCATCCTTGAGTGTGGCCATCACAACTGACTGGTCCAGATTTTGGACCTCCAATGCAGCAGCATTAAACCAGATAACATAAGGTTGGATGAATTTTTCCTCCTTTTGCTTGATGTTTATCAAAAAATTTGAATCTCGGTGCGGATGTCGACCGCTGACCATAAACTGATGTCTCATCTGGTCAAAGAAGAAGATCGTACTCGACTTCAACACTGAGTACCAATTTTTTGCTGCTTTCTTTAAGGTAGATGGAAAAACTTGGCATAATATGACGTCTGGTGCATCATGGAGCAGCATCATGGTTCGGAAGGCTTTCAGATGATCGACCAAATCAGAGATTCCATCGTAGCCTTCAAATTAGAGGAGCTTAAAGTTCGATGAAATGAACTCTCGCATAATTCGAGGAGAGAAAGGAGGATCGATGCGGACGGCGTCATGGTGAGCCGGAGCGACATGGCCGAGCTCCTCAATCCATCGATCCATCCCCCATAGTTTTTGATCGAAGACGTCATCTCGATCGCAGATCTTGGAAGGCTTCCGACTATAGATGGAGAAGGTCCATTTTGGAGAAGAACCATGATCCAAGCAAAGATCTTCTGCTCTCTATTTTTTTCTAAGGGCGACAGATATGCTAGGCCAAATGCTCTTCCTTAGGATCGATTTCTGACATCCTGATGATGGATTTTTTGGCAAAATCGCCATCGAAGGCTGCCGCATGGCCTGCACCATTTTGGTGAGGTCCTGAATCCGCTGCATCAGCAGGTTAAACTGCTCCATATCTACCATGGCTGTCGATGGAGGTGGTGGTTGAAGCACCGATGATGGAGCAGAAATAGATGGATCTAGCTTAGACCTGACGATAGAAGCGATAGATCTCTGGGTAGTCATCTTCTTTGGAGGCATTTCTTGGGATCAAGGAAGAGGATGGAGATGAACCTTAAAGAAGAAGATCAGTAGGATCGACTGAGCACTCCTTTAAGAATAAGAGTACCTCAGGAATAGAGGTCTCTTCCTCTAGCACCAATTTTGTTAGTGCAGAATCTGATTGACGTTGGATTGAGCTGAAGTCGAGAAAGACGAGGTCACCGTCGATGATCTGCAACACAAAGTTTCATTCAGAGTCGATGGTGGTGGCTCTGATAGAACTCTTCGACGATCAAGTCAGCTCTTCTGGCCAACAGAAATGGAGTGTTCAGAAAAAAGTTCAACAGAATTTTGGAAAGGAGAAGAAAGCTTAGAAAAAATATATCTGAAGGATCCCTTTTTATAGACAGAGCCTGATTGATAGTGATGGCCATACCATTCGATAGTAGACTGCTTGAAACCGCGTGGGATTCGGTATGGAGAGGAAAGTATCGTCAGGATGATAATGATAGCTATACCATTCGATAGTAGGCTGCTCGGGGCCACGTGGGGTTTGCTACGAAGAGAGGAACGTCGTCAGTCTGATAGCAATCATTCGTCGAGATTTAATAGCCATAATTCGAAGGAAGCAAGCATTGATTGGTGAAGAAATTTGACATATATCAATTTCAGAGGAGTTCAAACTCTTAAAAGGAATACGTTTGGAGGGGATCATCCAGAAGCAATCCGGTGGAGGAATTCGACTGAAGGAGAAGTCCGAAAAGAGTTCGACTCCTGAAGGAGTTTGGCCGAAGGAGAAGTCTGAAAAGAGTTTGGCTCCTGTAGAAATTCGATTGAAGAAGGAGTTTGAAAGGAGTTTGGCTCCTGTAGAAACTTGATTGAAGAAAAAATCTGAAAGGAGTTCGGCTCCTGTAGAAATTCGATTGAAGGAGAGATCTGGAAGGAGTTCGGCTCCTATAGACATCCGATTGAGAAAGAAGTTCGGAAAGAGTTCGACTCCCATAGGCATCCGTCTGAAGAAAAAAATCTGGAAGGAGTTCAGCTCCTATAGACATTTGTCTGAAGGAGAAATTCGAGAGAAGTTCGATCGAAAAAGAAATTCGGAAGGAGTTCGGCTCCTAGAGGAATCCGACTGAAAAAGGAGTCCGGAATTAGTTTGGCTCTTGTAGAAATTTGACTGAAAGAAAAATCCAGAAGAAGTTCGGCTCCTATAGAAATTCGACTAAAGGAAGAGTCCGGAAAGAGTTCGGCTCCTGTAGAAATCCAACTGAAGGAGAGATTTAGAAGGAGTTTGGCTCCTGTAGACATCCGACTGAGAAAGTTCGAGAGGAGTTCGACTTCTGTAGGCATCCGTCTGAAGTTCGGAATGAGTTCGACTTCCGTAGGCATCCGCTGAAATAGTTCGATTGGGGTTGGCTGTTGAGGAGTTCGACCAGCTGAAGGAGATCAGCTGGGGCTCGGCCGCTAAGGAGTTCGGCCAACTGAAGGAGTTCGGCTAAGGTTTGGCCGTTGGAGGAGTTCGGCTGGGATTCGACCGCTAGAGGAGAATTTTCGATCGAAGCTTTTCCATGATTACCAGTTGCATTAAGTTAAGCATCAGGTTGGACTTCGACGGGAGCGAGATTTATCCCCAATAATTAATATAATCCTAACCTGAGATACATAATCCATAGCGAGATCTATCTTTATATAATTTGAATCAAACTCTTCTCCAAACTTAAATAAGTCTTAATTTTTTAAAATATGCATGACTAGTAAAAATAAATATTAAAAAAATAAAATTTTATATGAGATAGATCTTGATTTTTATATCAATTTTATCTTTTTTTTTTCTCAGAATTAGGTGATACATTCATAGGATTTAATCATATTATTTTGAGATTCAAATGATAAAATTTAGATCTGATCAATAATCCTTGTAGTTTTTGTATGCATAAGAAATTGTGGATGCCAATGCTATCACAATAATCCCAATAATCCAATAATTCATCTTTACGTTTGTCTCCATATGAAGTAAAGATCCCTTTAATTAAGTTCTCTGTGGGCCTGAGAGTTGCCTCTTTTATTGGCGTTTCCGTTTTTGGTTTTTCACAAGGTATCTCTCACTACGTGACTGTCACCCAACTATTAGGCCTTAATCAAAGTAACACCACCAACTCAATGCCACTAGTAATGATGGACCCATGCCAACGGACTATTATATTTCGGACGGTACATGTTAAGCCGATAGAAATATCATCAGCTACCTTGCATCACTATCCCATCCACCCCACCAAAAGCAAGGAGCAGCAACGCAACCAGGTGGCCAGTTTTGGTAAAACAAAGCAGCGGTGAGGCAAGGAAGTCCCAAGAAAATAAAAAAATTGGAAAATCAAACGCAGCACAGTCCGGGACAAACGCATGGAATCTGTCTCCCCGAGCCATTGTAGCTTATCTTCCCGATATCACCTAACCCTCGGGATGTCCGCGACCAACCCATACCCTCCCCTATTCCCCTCTATATAGCAAATAAAAACTATATATATATATAAAACAAAAACTATATATATATATAAATATAGTACCATTATTTAAATCATTGGTCCGATCCGTCTCTCAGTGAACAGCCGCGACTCCCCCTACCACACCTTCCATATTATCTTAAACCTCCCTTTCTGCTGGTATAAATATACACCCTCTGCCCATCCCACATGCGCTTCATATGCCCCTTGTCTCCTCCTCCTCCTCCTCCTCCTCTCTCTCTCTCTCTCTCTCTCTCTCTCTAGTTGAGAAGGACTGAGATGATAAAAGTAGTGCTATAGGAATTATAATTGGAGATGGCAGGGATCCAGTGCCAGACCAAACCCAGTACCACCAGCAGCCCACGCCTGAAGCTTTTCGGCTTCCAAGTGTCCGAGGACGACGAGGTCGACCACCAGTCCTCGCCCGAGGCTGGCGCCACTTCCGATCCATCGTCCACCATCACTGCGGCCACGGCCCCCGCCGACGGACGGAAGTACGAGTGCCAGTATTGCTGCCGAGAGTTCGCTAACTCGCAGGCCCTGGGCGGTCACCAGAACGCCCACAAGAAGGAGCGCCAGCAGCTGAAGCGCGCCCAGCTCCACCACCACGCCGCCGCCGGCAGCCACCGCTCGCAGCCCGGCACCCTGTACCCCCGCAACCCCATGGTCTCCGCCTTCGCCCCCCCGCCCCACCTCCTCGCCATCGGAGGCGGCGCAGCCGCTTCTCTCGTGGGCCCCACCTCCTCCCCGCCGCCGGCCAGCAGCTGGGTCTACTACTCCCGGACGGTCCAGCCCTTCCACCTGTCGCGAGGTTGCGTCGTCCCCTCCGCCGCGCGGGCGTCGCCGGCCTACTCCGCCTACTCCCAGGCCCCTTCCGGGTTGCACGGCGCCAGCCTCCGCTGCTACGATGAGGACAGGCCGGTCGAGGAGCCCTCGACCGCCCGGTTCCCCAGTTCGACTTCTGGTGTTCGGGCGAGGGACTTGCCGGCTGGTGGTACGGACGAGGCGTCCGGGCTGGACCTCCACCTTACCTTGGCTCCCGCTGGCTCCTGACTCGGTCTCGACTCGGACGCGAGCATGGACTGATCTCGCTCGTATCACACGCGCCCTATGTATGAATTAATTCTGCGGTGGATTGGATCCTGTAAATCGCGATTATATTTTTTTTGTTCTGATCATTTCCCTGATTTTTTCTTGTTCCATTCCATGAATGACGTCTTCTTGGGACTAGAATTACTAATCTTTAGCAAGAATAAGTTATTTTTTGTTCTATTAA
Organism: Cocos nucifera; assembly: GCA_006176705.1. Taxonomy (NCBI): domain Eukaryota; kingdom Viridiplantae; phylum Streptophyta; class Magnoliopsida; order Arecales; family Arecaceae; genus Cocos; species Cocos nucifera. Next base: position 714,253 of record QRFJ01002197.1, on the reverse strand, counting down.
AAATAAATAAATGGTTAAATATATACTCTGTGGCCACGAATGAGAACGTTACGAGCTTTAACTGAGTCGGCGAGTTGACCCGTTAGAGAGGATTCGCTTGGAAAAGTTCGCCTGAACTAAGCTGGCAAGCATGACGTCAACAATACACTTCAGAAAAAGTTGGACACGTGTCATACGGCAGGGGAAGTACAGAATTACGTGGTGAAAGAAGTAAAATAAGTCATCAGATCGGATCACGTCGACGTTCGTGGACCTTTCTTATTTTATACTGCAGAGGGTTCGATGATTGTGCGACGACAACGTTCCTCCTGCTCCCCACCTTTTATTTATATCGATCCAGTACAAAGAAAAGAAAAGGTGGCAGCTATTTTTTTTATTTTATATCCAGGGGCTGTAACAACGTATCGTATTTTAGGTGTGAGGTTTAAGGAGCAACTCTCGATCAGCCCTCACATCGGGGGAAAAAAACAAAAAACGAGAAACTCGACCAATCATTCAATCCACTTTTTTAAGTGCATTCAATATAATAGTCAAAGTAAGCACGAAAATAGCCGCTTTGTTAGATCATTCTAAGATACGTATCGCTTAAAATAATGGTTTTAGGCTTAGAGCAACTGCTCTTTGCTAGACTCACTTTGATATACATAGTAGAGAGTGGCTGTCAGGAACCTAGAGGGAACCATCCGTGATTTAAGACTGATTTGTCTTTCCACCCTCTCGTGAACAAACTCTATGTAAACTTCGAGCCGGTAGGGTCCTGCAATTTAAAGTATAGCTTGGGATCTTTTTGGTTGAAAGCCACGATCTTTTGATTTTCTAAAGATTAATTTTAATGATAATATTTTGAATAGAGGTAAATGGGATGGAGCCAAACATATCATAAGTAAGTGTAGCCTTAGTTGCAGCGGATGAAGTTAGATCAGTTATTTGATACTACGCTTTCAATGGCAAAACTTAATTCATATTGCATGGGAAGATGTATCTTATGCAATAAAAATTTTGAGAGTAAATCATATTATTTTTAAATGGAACTCTTTAATCATTATTAAATGGTTATTTGGATCAACTCTTTTTGCAGATGATCCTCATTGACTTTGATAGGATTGCTGAAAAATAAGAATATATCTATAATTTTTCAAAGTCATACATATTACAGAGAGACTAATATAAATGGTACTGTAGATTGAATGATGACGTACATGTCTAGTCACATAAGATCAATGTTTCATAAGATACATTTTATTTGAATTAGGATTTAATGCACAAAAATATAATGCATAGGTTAAGGGTCAAGATCTGGCTCAACAAGTGGAACATGGAAGTTGCTAATTGAAGCAAAATATTGGGGTAGCAAGCTAAATGCTAAGATAAATTTTGAAGCATGGATTGGACATAGTATTGTTAAACCAAGTGGTGATGGAATTGGCATGGAGTAAGACACTTATGCTTTGTTTGTTATGAAGAATGGATTAAAGGAAGGATGGATGAAAGAGGAAGGATGAATGGAGAAGAGGATGGATGGATGATTCATCCATCCTTTTATATGTTTAGTTAAATATGAAAAAATGGATAAAAATGATTTTCTTTCCTGTTTGGTATAAAAGGAATGAAAGGAAGGATGGATAATATTTATATAATATTTTTACTAAACTATCCTTTAAAAAAAATATTACTATTATCAATTTATTACACTAATTTATACTAAATAAGTAAACGATATAAAAACTTATAATCATTATAATCTATAATTATATAAAAAATTATATAAATATTTAATTTTAATTTAGTTTAATTAAAAAATAATTTTATAATTAACTTATTAATAAATTAATTATATAAATAACTAGCTAATTTATAATTTAATTTAATAATTAATTTTATTAATAACATAAGTATCTACTTAATTTATAATTTGATTTAATAATTAATTAATACTATACAAATAATTAATTAAAAATAGTAAATAAAAATAGAAAAATTGGAGATAATTTTAGTTATTTAATTATAATTATCAAAATTATGTACTAAAATTAAAATAATTAATAATAAAATTTAATAGTATATGATCAATAGTATATATAAAAATAAAATAAATAAAAAATAAAAAAAATTATAGTTTTATCAAAAAATTAATAAGAAGTAATTTTGTCAATACAAAAATTCACCTATCAATGCTCCATCTATCTTTCCTTATATCCTCATAAATTGGAAGGATGTAAATTGATGGGTCATAATGGATGGAGAATCCTACTTTTTCATTCATCCTTCCTATAATTTTTTGAACCAAACAATGGATGAAGGTCATCCATTCTTCCAATCTCATCCATCCTCTCTTGCATGACCCTAATCAAACACAGAGTTGGAAAGACTTTTGAGTGATTATGAATATGTAAAGTACTTAGAACAAAATCTCAATGAATGGTTATCAGCCGAAAGCAAGTCATTGGATGTATATAACTACATTGAATGGTTGGTGGCTAGCTAATGAAAGCCATAATGTGAAGAGTGAGAATAATTCATGGGAGTTAAACTAGGAGCCATAACTATTAGGAAGTGCATGGAATGGTAAACACTAGCGAATAGATAGAGAGTTAAGAATTAGACATTTGTCCAATAGTTGGGAGGTTGTACATGAATCTAGCCTTTATATTCTTTAATTTAACTTAGTTTCTTAGCTAGCATTCTGCATTTTAGTAGTAAAAATTATTGAAGATTTCAGACAGCAGAACCTACTATTATTTCTCTATCCTTTCTAGTTCAAATTGATGATACATCTATATATTGGTTTGATCGTTCTTGCATCTAGAAAAGTGGCGCTAACACTATCTCTTTTCTTATTTCAAATATGTTTTCTTTTCTTTTCGAGTTGAAAGTTTTATCTTTTTAGATCCTTAGGAAGTGAAGTTGATGGAGATATTGATCCTATCAGATCTATTATTTTGGAGGTAGGATTTTTATGCATGAATCCGTTTAGGCCATAAGAAAACACTATCTTGAATAAAGTGATTTAACTAGTATACTTAACCTAACCATTATTTTTTCGCATTTGTTTATCCTTTTTTTTTTTTTTTTTTTCATTTTCCTTCTAATCCCTGTTTCATCATCTATCCTCAAACACACAACATACAAAATGTACATAATTTGTAAGTGCATGTCAAGAGAAAATAAATCTTCCTACTAAACCTATTTAATTAGGTTCTTGCAGCTTTGTTTTTTTGTCTTGCTTAAGAAACCCTAAGCATTCCATTCCATGGATAAGAGCGAAGCCAACGTAAAGCGAAGTGGCACACAGATAAAACCAAGTTATGAATACCAATGAGTATTTGTTGTATTTATTGTGAGCGGTACTCAATGCGTGCAGTCCGGAAGCATGACCGCTTAAAATCGAACTTCCAGTTGTCCAACTCTAGATGATTCTTTATAGTAGATGCGAGTCAAGTTGATAAATTGGCACGTCTTATATGGGATGTAAAATTTGAGAACCAAAGCCAGTCTTGTTTAATTTGGATCCCACATCAACCACACCACCATAATTAAAATCCAGGCAGTGTTAAACTTCCTTGTACGTACTGGACCAGCTGGGCTCAATCAACATTATTTCTTGTGCAGCGGAAAGGATAGAAAAGGTGAAAACCATAGTTGTTGAACTTTTCGTGGAACCCGTGGACGTGGTTTCTTCTCAAGAACCGCGTGACGCCTTCAACGCTTCTTGGAGGTGGTTTTAATCTGAGCCTTAAGTCATGCAATCCAAGTTTGAATCTGGGTCACTTCCTTCAGATTCTCTCTCAATTACCTCAGCATTTATTGGCCAAACATTTGGACAAGCGAGAGTACCAAATCCTCTTACCATCTACGCACTCCAGTTTCTGGTCTAAACGCACCAACTAATTCGACGTCTTCACATTGCATCATCCGGAGGAACTAAACCCCCAAAACTTGACAAATAGTGCGCGTGGCTTCTTTCAACACCCATATCAAATGACGCAAGACGGCATAGAATTCCGGTGCTGGCCTTTTAAGTGCAGCTTCTCAAGTCCGCAACCAACCAGGGTCATAATTCCATGCTTGTTAAAAAAAGGGCGCAGGATAGCCTGTCCTTTACCTTGTCAAATAAGCATCTGGCCAAGGTTTCAATTCAAGTGCGTCGCTATCCCCAAGAAGGCCACCGAAGAGACAAATCTAAAAAGAGTGGATACGCAAAGGGCCGCCATTAATAGTTTTGTAAAGCCTCTCCATAGAGTCCACAAAGGCGTCCCCATCGGATGGTGATCTAGGATGGGCCCACCGCTAGATTTATGGCCCCGTAACACATCTTTATATCCGGGTATCAAGTTCTACCGCCATCCACTAGCCGAAAGTCGTAGGATAAAATTGTTAATATACGACAGCGTGTTACGTGGAAGGCTTTGAGCTTAGAAGCAGGGCTGGCATGAGAAAAGGCTTTCGCAAGGCTTCTTAGGATAACACCAGCGTCAACAAGGAATTTGAAATCAAAGATGGGAATGGAAAGAGGTTCCCACCATGCCATAATGCACTTGGAAAACTTGGAGTTGAGGGAAAGAAGCTTCTTTCTTGTGTGCGTCGACGCAAGTTATCATCCACCGCACTTCTTGAGAACTGGTTGGCTTAGGAGGCAAAGAGTCAATTCCCTCTTTTGAAAATCAGCTCAGACCATTCGTCAAAGCACTCAAAAAGTGTAGGATCTCTCTCTCTCTCTCTCTCTCTCTCTCTCTCTCTCTTATTGGTATGGTTGATGGAGATCCATTTCTTCCAACCTATCAAAGTGAAACACCGTGATTAGAGGAAATAATTCTCCAGCCTTTCCATTACTATAGTCACATATTGTTATGGCCAAAAGAAATTTTTTGTTGGATTCCGCAAACGTGCGGCTTGCGTGAACCCTAGCCTGATATGTGTGCATGTGAGATCCATGCATGACAAGTTCCGGCTAGCGAAGATATGCTATATTATACTTATTCCTGCTCTGAATTGCTGTTATCGTTCGGATCTCTTTATTATGTATTTTGGGATTTAGTCAAAGAATTATGCCAGATAAGGGTCTAATGGCACGGGGTAAGCTATGGCTGTTGGCATCCGCTCTTGATTAAACTCCAACGGCAGGGATTTCTGAAACCATGATGAGTGGAAGAATTCATGAGATGCATTGCAGCAGAGTTTTCTAAAACATTAGGGTTTTCGAGACAGATTTATAAGCTACTGCAAATACATATCCTAGGCTGCTCCTCTTTCGGACTCTTTTCGATCTAGGATGGTTGTCAGAGGGTTGATTCCCTATTTTGTGGATGTAATTAAGTTATGAGTATGGTCTACCAATAAAGGTCCGACAGCGTAGCAGTTACAGACCTTCAGGTTTCTTGTAAAATCCCCCCTAATTTAGTGGTTGATGTCACATAAGTAGTCAACGATCAATGCTTCCCATTCACTTTTGAAGCCTTCTCTACTCCGACACTCAGCTTCACAGTATTGGAGAAAGTTTTGAAGATGCTGCTGGTGATGATGACAATTAGTTGACCATTTGAATGCTTCAGACTAACTCGTGGGTGACTTGAAAAGTTTGCTCGAAACCGTGTTACAGGTTTTGGCAAAGTCAAGTTCGAGGTCATTGGTCATCTTGGATACTGTCATGGTTCATTCAGTCACAACCGAATCTACGATGCATGGATGAGACTTCTCTATCCTCATGTTCTCATGTTATAACATCATTGTTTGTAGAGCAGAAGACTATCTTCCAATGTGAGCAACAAAGGTGAGAAATCAGGATAGGAAGAAGCTTCCCAGTGTTGCAATGTAATTTCACCTGTAACAAGAACAAGGATGCCACCGAAATGGCAAAAAAACTTGCAGGGGATTCGGAAATGTCCAACCTCAATCTTTTCTATAGCAAGAGACACATAAGAAACAATTAAAACAAAAAACTGGGAATGGCAGTTTTTAAGCACAGATGAAAGAACAATACAAGGATCTTTCAAAAAATTTCACGACGCCAGTCCTCTGAACGAGTATGAGACTACAATCCAATACAGGCGTCTCACGACTCAACCCCACAAGACTTAGAATGGACTGTAAATTGGGCTCCATAACATCCATTGCTACCTCTATCAACAGGCCACAACCTCTAATTTATATTCTTTAAGATTTTTCACCAAAAACAATGATCAAACTCTCATTGGGAGGTGAATTCAATGATGACAAAAAAATACACTGGCCAGCAAACAATATGTGAGAGCAAAACTTGCGATACTAGCAGAGCGCAGAGAAATAATTGAGAACTGGTGCAGAAAAACCTTCTAGATTTTGACAGGGGAATGTTACATATATGAGAAGACAACGAAAGGGTGACACAGTCCTACACCTTAAATCTCTTCCATTTCATCCTGGAGTACGAATGTTCAAGCCTTCTTATCGGATCTGTTGAGATTGAGATTAAACCATTTCTTTTTGTGAGATTTATCTTTCCCATCAATGCTTCCATCCTCGGCTGGGCTATCAGATCTGATCTCTTCATTGGAATATTTGCTGCGGCCGCTAGCACTTCCACTGGCATTAACGACAGTTCTTACAGTTGTAAATGAGGAGTGGATGCTGTCTCTTTGTTTCAGCAGTTCATCAACCTGCAAAGAAATTGGAAATGCCCAGAAGTGAGTCATCAAGGGCAAGAATTAATGTGATACGGGTTAACATATAATGATTAAGGCCATTTGATTCAGCAGGATGACACCAAATAGTCGCGCTTCACACTTAGATAGAAATCAGGATTTCAAAGGACAATAACAAAATAAAACAACACGATGATTCTTTTGTAATAGCGTGGCTTATATGAGATTCATTGACTTTTATGATACACCAAAGAACTACCTGACATGATCTGAAGGTAAATGGATACAAAGTAATTTAACAGTTGTTAGTACCAGAAGCCATGTCAAGACACCTTCATGGATACAAGCATTTTAACTGTTGTCAGTACCAGTAGCCATGTCAATACGATTGCGTAATTCATGGCTGGCCTATATTAAGGGTCAACCCTCGGTCAATAACTTACTTCTTATATCCAGAGGTGACTTGGTGTATCTTCTTGATGGGTTCAAGGCAAAATTGACATCATGACAAAGACACTGAGGATAAGGGTCAAAAGTTAGCATATACAAATAGGGAAAATAGAGCCACCAAGAGGCGACATATATTAGATTACTTAGTCAAACAGGGATTTACCATGTACAAGAAAAGAAATTTTGATGGCCATTTAAACTGATACCACAACAAGTTTGATGAAGTGGACAGCACTTCCAAAAAGTATGATTTTCTTTTTACTTGCCTTTATGAGGAAAATTTGGTCCACTAATATGCCTGCGATGTTCAGTGGACTACAGAGCAAGATATTTGGACGATAAAGAGGGTCGATACTATAAAAATGGTAAGGCAGATGTGGATAAAAGCACAAGTGTCTGGTGAGAAAAGCAACAAGTAGCTTAAAAGAATTGCAAGAGAATTGCCTCTAAGGTTAAACATTAGTGTTAAATCATTTGAGAAACCTCATGAAATAGGCATCAAGACGAGCAACAAAAATCAAGGCCTCAATAAGATTAGGCTCTGGAATGTATTTTAGGATTCACAAAAAGAGCGAGGCAACCAAAATAGCATGAATGGAAGCAGCATAAAAGCTTACAAAAAGCTAACAATGATACAGTAACATAGCTCAAAGTTGAAGAACAAGTCCACATTGTTTTCCAGTCTGAGTTTTAGGTTCAGGGGAAAAACAAGAATTATGTATTGGTTTGTGGCTTACTGCAGAGTTTGAACATACATCCTGTCCACAATCTTTAGTGGTGAATATTCAACCCAAGAATAGCATCAACTCTTTTGGAGGATAACAGAACACATGAATGAAGAGGAGTGGAATCCTATTTTCACAAAGAACATGAATATGACAATCCTCACTTTAAAATAGAGGAGAAATAATGAGAATAAGGATGTAGCATGAAGAGAAGAGGAACATCCACAGTTGGCAGCAGCGAGAACAGAGGAAAGACTTAATAGAGTCATAGAAGAGTAAAGGAAATGAAAATACCCTTCTCTTATGATCACAATCAAATTTAATTAATTTGTTGCCTAACAAAAGCACTTCAGCACTATAAGAAACGCTCTTCTACTTCTGAATTATGTTATGGCCAAAAGTGGTTAGTCTATTAGCACCAGGACATGGGCACCATTAAAAACCATTTACAGAAATCATCTCATATGACAATAAATACTACTACCAATAATATTGATGCTTACAGATTGCTTTTCTTCGCTATATCTGTTTGTCACTTCCTGAAAACGTGCCAAAGCCTGCACAACAACACAAAAGTGGTTAGAAGGGTCATCTCCTGCTACATCTGATAACAGAAAAAAATGTAACTTCCTACTTTTCTATATTCTGTTTCAAACTGGCGCAGATCATTTCTCTTGGACAAAATTTGAGCCTCAATCTCCTTGAGCTTCTGGGTTGTATCTTCATATGATCTTGCACATATAGCCTCAATGGTATAGGTGGCTGGTTTAAAAAAATTATCACCTGAAAGAAATAGAAGAGGTCAAATATAAAAGTAAACTTTTTCATAAATTTTAAAATGAAATATAAAAGAAAGGATGTCCAGAAATACAGACCATAAACTGCAAATATATGAGTGCCAGGTTTCAATTCAGACACTTCACAAGGCTGCAAACCTTCCAATCTTTTGAAAAAAGCAGCCTCAGGATCTTTGGCCATTGCTAACTGCATCAATGAAAAATAATATAACCATTAATCCCATGTTGTTTTACTTATAACCATGAGAAAATGATTGCCTAATAATTTAAGGTGACAGAGCTCCATACCGCATTCACTGTTGAATCCATACGGTAAACTTGAAAATGTAAAAAGTACATTCCAGCAGATGTTACCTTGCCAGTCTTCTCACTATCCTCCTGAATGACAAAGAGAAAGCTGTGTATATTATATTAACTATGATACAAGTCAAATGCAGCAATATCACCTTTGGATGCAACAAAGTAACTTGAGATGTTTACATCATGGTGACCACATTATATACTGTTGCTGTTATAGAATACCATCTAAATTCCAAACTTACAAACGTGAATCAATAACCAGTATTGCAATAGGACAATATGTTTCCATAGAACTGATGAATTCAATCTGTCATGAACTAAACAGATCCAAAAATAAAACTGAAAGTCTGAAAGCAAATTCGTGATCCAACCATAAATAGACTGTACAAATTCGAATGCAAGGTTCCTCATGCATCAATTATGGTCAACAAGGTGATGAAGATGCCAATACAATTAACAACTAAAGCAAAGGACATAAAACCTGCTCAAAGAAGATAATTCCCCATACGGAAAAAAATCTTACTGTTTCTGTGCTTTCTTCTATTAAGTGCATAGTGGTAACTTCTATATCAATAGCACAAATAGCAACTTCCATATAGATAGCATAAATATGCTTTTCACCATACAGCATTTTAATGTTCATACATGTATTAACATTTTAACAATTTATTAACATTTACCTTGTCAATAAACTATATAGCAGTCTTACCAAAACCTACTAAGTGATAAACATACATTTGGCAACCTACGCAGGTTCCATTGACTGTTAGATGATCATTTCACTATCATGGAGAATACTGATTACTTTATGTATGGACTATTTGATGAATGATTACATATTTACATATATAGTTAGTAAAAATTCAAATTTGGGTAGCTTGTATCTGTTCAATAATTATGTTTGATTTAAATTGATCTTTCCCAACAGTCATTTGATTTGGTTTTCACTTTTCAAAGTAATGATTAATGAATCTAAAATTTGTCACAAAGAATGCAAGCTGGTTACAAGGGACTAAGTGGCTAACAGTAATATTATTTCCAATCGAGACCATTGGTTTGAACTGCATATGCAGTTGTTGATGTCCCAAACTTGAGTTGGGTCACTTCTAGCCAGTGATAGCACAAGCAAGATGGTTGCTAACTTATAGTTGGATGAATTCTTTAGGTAAATTTTGATTTTTATCCTACTTCTAGACTAAGTTTCAATTTTAATTTCTATAAGGCTGCAGCATGGTGTCTAGGCATCTGGTTAAGAGAAACTGTAGATGATTTTGGAGTTCCTCCATAATAAAACCAACATGATTAAAGAATGTGTGCATGTGTGTGTGTGTGTGAGTGGATAACATCTAAATAAGAATTATTTTTCTACTAAGTTAGCATTCTTTAGCATTATTTTAAGTAAAATGCTTTGAAGATTAAGATATTAGACATTGACTTTTCTATTAGCCTTTAGATTTTAGCGATTTCTAGGTATAATAAAATTTATGAGATCTTAAGTCTTGAGAAAAACCTTAGCATTTAAAATTGCTACTCTGTCCCAATCCCAAAAATCTGGATATTTACTAAAACTGAAAAGTTAAATTTTTATTTCTCAAAATTTGAAATTTGAGTGTTTTTTATTGAAACTGAAATAACCAACCTAGCTATGTGCACTGACCTATTTTGCCTGTAAATAGAAGCTGTGAAGATAAGTGAGGTTAAGGAAGGATAAATAGGCCACATACACACACACACACACACACACACACACACACACACACACAGAGAGAGAGAGAGAGAGAGAGAGAGAGGAGGAGGAGGAGGGGCAGAATGGAACTTGGATAAAGAGCCATGGATTTCATTTGCATTATGCACTAACTTTTCCATGTTCCTCAAATTTAAGTTTTGTGTTTATGAATCTTATAGTCCATCTCAAGTCTATGTTTTGTTCTAAAAATTCAAAATCATATGGTTTTTTCAAACTTTATGGTCCTTTTATAAGTATAAATTGTCAATCATCATGAATTTAAATTATATATTATATATATTAACTTTGCAATCAATCCAAAACCTAGGTATTGTTTTGAAACTCTGAAACCTGAGTCAATTTTCAAAGATCAAGCTTTTTCTGTCTTGAATTTGTGACTATTCAAAGATTATCTATGTCAATTTTAAAGTTTGGAACCATAAGATTATTCTCCAAACTCAGTGTTTCATTTGAGTTTCTGAACTTTAAGATTGGTTTCAGTTTTTAAAGTTGTTTTAGACTTTGAAATCCATTATTAGTTGCAAAAAACAAGATTTATTCTTTTACAAATTTGGTTTCTCTGTTGGTTTGAATTTTTTTTTTAATCTCCATTGGAAATTATGATATCATGAGTTGTTGTTTTTTTTTCCCTGACATTTTTTGAACTCACATATGTTTTGACACAAGATTATATTCATATTAGAACCTATTCTACATCTATTTATCTTCATAGTAGCTTTCTAATGTATGTTCCATGTAGCAATTGTGAAACTCTTCCAACTCTGGAAAGTAATATCAAACTTGAAGGTTACATACAGACCTCTAGCCAGGTAGTATATTTGGCATCATTTTGAATTGTTGTTGGAGATTTATGTGGATCTCTAGATAGGTGGTAAATATTGGTCAAGTCTTATATGTGGACCTGAAGGTTAATGCAGCAGCATCCAGTTTATTGATGTGGTCTCATCTTGTTAGCGCTGAGGATTTATTGGCCACGCTGGTAAGAGTAAACGTTTAAAGAAAATATTAAATCATGTGAAAGATTAGAGTTCTCTGAATTTCACGATGTGTTTTGGTCATTTGCAGTATCTCATTTATTATTAGACATTGACTAATGGCGTTTTTTTTGTAAAATGTTATCGATAAAACATTTACTTTGAACTTTCTGATGGTAATCTGATTTGCATCTTAAATTTTAAAATTCATTTATTTTCAATGAGTACTTAAATTGTCTTGACGATGCTAGAAGTGAAAGAAAAAGGATTCCATGTTTTGAAGTAGCTTTCAGATCTAGTAATTTTTGATGCAACATCAGCACTACGCTGGTTTGTGCTTTTGTATTGCTGGAGGTATAGTATTTTGTGCAATGGGGAATGCTAATTTCCATGAAAGGGGTTTTATTTAAGAATTATGGGTCATAATACATTTTCAGATATGCTCCATTTGATCATAAAATTTCTTATTATGGATATTTCCTTATCAACTACGACAGTTACACCTCAAGATTTCAGCCTGCACTCATAACAACCTCAATGAAATACATCGTTTGGATATTTTTGATAAACCAAATGGGCTAATTTTGACCAAGCAATCATGACCTAAAAGAGCTAAGTTGAGATTAAGGTATGTAAGTCTTTTCTTATTCTTTTTCTACAAGTCTGATTTACGTGCTTGGGTTAACTTAGTTAGATCAATGCTTAGATTCAATCTAGGCATGTTGGTGTCCTAGGATTTAGGTTTCTACAACTTATATATTAGGACAAGGCCATATTCAAGACAGCAAAGATGAATCAATTAAATATTGCAGGATCTTTTTCTTCTATATTCACATGCTCCTGTATGCTTCTTTTGGATGGATTTCTGATCAAGGACTTGGGTTTTGCCTCCAAAATGCACATATGATCCCCAGAGATCATGAATTCAAACTAAGTTTCTACACACCAAATATATTTTATTTTCATATTTAAATACGAATTTTAATCTGAAATGAACATCAAATCACAATCTTGTGGAGATTTATTGTTTCTGTCTCTACTCAAGAAGTCTCATCTAAGAGTTCAAAAAAAAAAGGGGGGGGGGGGGAAGAACAGATCTAGCGAGCTTGAAAGTAGGAATCTAAATCATCCTGACCATTAGAAACTATTGGTGCGGAATCTGGTTGACGCCGAATCGAGTTGGAGTCGAGGAAGACGAGGTCGCCGTCGGTGACCTGCAAAACAAAGTCCCGTCCAAAGTCGGTGGTGGTGGCTCTGGCAGGACCCTCCGACGATCAAGTCAGCTCTTCTGGCCAACAGAAATGAGTTCGGTAGAGTTTTGAGAAGGAGAAGAGAGCTTAGAGAAAACGTATCTGAAGGATCCCTTTTGTAGATGGAGCCCGGAGCTAATAGTGACAGCCATAGCTGTCTGATAGCTGGCCGCTCGGGGCCGCATGAGAGGAACGCCGCCTACAGCAGATTGACAGTGACAGCTGTAGCCGTCCGATAGCTGGCCGCTCAGGACCGCGTGAGAGGGGCACCGCCTGCAGCAGATTGATGGCGATAGCCATAGCTGTCCGATACTGAGCCGCTCGGAGCCACGTGGGGTTCGGTACGGAGAGGAAGAGGCATCATCAGACTGATAGTGACCGTTCGTTGAGATTTAACAATCGAAGTTCGGAGGAAGCAGGCGTTGGTCGGCGAAGAGCTTTGACATACATCAATTCCAGAGGAGTTCAGACTCCTGAAGGGGATACGACTAGAGAGGATTATCCGGAAGGAATGCTAGCTGAAATCTGGAAGCAATCCGCTGGAGGAATCCGACTGAAGGAGAAGTCCGGAAGGAGTTCGGCTCCTGTAGAACTCTGAATGAAGGAGGAGTCCGGAAGGAGTTCGGCTCCTGTAGATATCTAACTGAAGGAGGAGTTCGGCTTCTGTAGGCATCCGACTGAAGGAGAGATCCGGAAGGAGTTCGACTCCTGAAGGAGTTCGACTGAAGGAGTCCGAAAGGAGTTCAGCTCCTGTAAGCATCCGACTGAAGAAGTCCGAAAGAAGTTGGGCTCCTGTAGAAATCCGACTGAAGGAGAGATCCGAAAGAGTTCGGCTCCTGTAGGCATTCGATTGAAGGAAAGATCCGGAAGGAGTTTGGCTCCTGGAGGAACTTGACTGAAAAAGAAATTTAGAAGAGTTTGGCTCCTGGAGGAATCCGACTGAAGAAGAAGTCCGAAAGGAGTTCGGCTCCTGTAGGCATCCGACTGAAGGAGAGATCTGGAAGGAGTTCGGCTCATTGAAGGATCCGAAAAGGAGTTCGGCTCTTGTAAAATCCGACTGTAGAAGGGATCCGGAAGGAGTTCGGCTCCCGTAAGAGTCGACTGAAGGAGAGATCCGAAAGAAGTTCGACTCCTGGAGAAGTCCGAAAGGAGTTTGGCTCCTGGAGGAACTTGACTGAAGAAGAAATCCGAAAGGAGTCCTGCTCCTATAGAAATCCGACTGTAGGAGAGATCCGGAAGAAGTTCAGCACCTGAAGGAGTCCAATGAAGGAGTCAGGAAGGAGTTCGGCTCCTGTAGGCATCCGACTGAAGGAGTCCGAAAGAAGTTCGGCTCTTATAGAAATCCGATTGTAGGAGAGATTCGGAAGAAGTTTGACTTCCTGTGAGGCAATTCGACTGAAGGAGTAGATTCCGAAAGGAGGTCGGCTCCTGGAAGGAGTTCGACTGTAAGGAGAAGTCCGAAAGAAGTTCGGCTCCTGGAGGAACTTGACTGAAGAAGAAATCTGGAAGGAGTCCTGCTCCTGTAGAAATCCGACTGTAGGAGAGATCCGGAAGGAGTTCGGCTCCTGGAGGAGTCCGACTGAAGAGGGATCCGAAAAAAGTTCAGCTCCTGAAGGAGTCCGACTGAAGAAGTACAGAAGGAGTTCGGCTCCTGGAGGAACTTAACTGAAGAAGAAATCCGAAAGGAGTCCTGCTCCTGTAAAAATCCGACTATAGGAGAGATTCGGAAGGAGTTCGGCTCACGTAGGCATCCGACTAAAGGAGAAGTCTGGAAGGAGTTCGGCCTCTGAAAGAGTCCGACTAAGGGAGAGGTCCAGAAGGAGTTCGGCTCCTAGATGACTTGGCTGGGGCTCGACCGTTGAGGAATTCGGTTGGCTGAAAAAGTTCGTCTAAGGTTTGGCCGCTAGAGGAGTTCGACTGGAGTCCGACCGCTAGAGGAGAATTCTCGATCGAAGCTCTTCCGTGATTACCAGTTGCATTAGGCTAAGCATCAGATTGAACTTCGACAGAAGCGAAATTTATCTCCAACAATAATTCCCCCACTTTTGAGTTTGAAATTCGAAGGAAGGGAGTACATAAAAGGCGACTGTCGAAGTTCTTTTCCGAACTCTACACCCATTGAGGTTGAAGCTCGGGAGAGATCTTATCTCCTGTCGAGGTTCAAGAAGATTTTATCTCCTATTGACGTTGCGGTTGAAGCTCTATCTGGTCTCCTATCGAGGTTGAAGGAGATCTAATCTCCTGTTGACGTTGAAGTTAGAGCTCGGAAGAGATCTTATCTCCAGTCGAGGTTGAAGGAGATCTAATCTCCTGTTGACATCGAAGTTGGAGCTCGGGGGAGATCTTGTCTCCAGCCGAGGCTGTAGTTGAAGTTAAGACTCAGGAAAAATCTTGCCTCCAGTGGAGGTCCAAGGAGATCTTATCTCCTGTTGACGTTGCGGTTGAAGTTCGTGGAAGATCTGATCTCCTACAGAGGTTGAAGAAGATCTAATCTCCTATTGACGTTGAAGTTGGAGCTCTGGAGAAACTTGTCTCCAGCCGAGGTTTGACGTTGAAGTTGAGGCTCGGAGAAGATCTTGCCTCCAGCCGAGGTCCAAGAAGATCTTGTCTCCTATTGACGTTGCAGTTGAAGCTCGTAGGAGATCGTCTCCAGCTGAGATTGATGTTGAAGTTGAAGCTCGAGAGAGATCTTATCTCCAGCCGAGGTCCAGGAAGATCGTCTTCTATTGACGTTGCGGTTGAAGCTCGTGGAAGATCTTGTCTCCAGTCGAGATTGACGTTGAAGTTGAAGCTCGGAGATCTTATCTCCAGCCGAGGTTGAAGTTGAAATTGAAGCTTGGGGAATATCTTGTGTCCAGCCGAGGTTGAAGAAGATCTTATCTCCCATTGACATTGAAGTTGGAGCTCGAAGGAGATCTTATCTTCAGTCGAGGTTGAAGGACATCTTCTCTCCTATTGATCTTATCTTCTCGTTGTTGTTGAGGCACAATGGGGCCATCGTCGGAGCCTTTTCTCTCATTCCATCTAAAATGAATGAGATCTTCGACTTTGCTCGCGTTAGGATGAAATTCTCCTTCTATTTCTAACAGACTATAGGGGCACATAAGGGCTGTTGGTCAGGGCCTCTCCGCCCATCTCGTCTAAAAGAACGAGGCCTTCGACTTTGCTCGCATTAGGACGAGGTTCTCTCTTATGTTCCTAATGGACTGTGGAGGCACATAAAGGCCGTTGTCAAGGACCTCTCCTTCCATCTCGTCTAAAATGAATGAGGCCTTCGACTTTGCTCATGCGTTAGGACGAGGTTCTCCTCCTATTCCTAATGGACTATAGGGGCACATAAGGGCTGCTGTCAGGGCCTCTCCCCCCATCTCATCTAAAATGAACGAGGCCTTCGACTTTGTTCGCATTAGGATGAGATTCTCTTCTTGTTCCTAACATGGCCACTATTGATTACTTCTTCCTTGTCATCAGATAATTTTTGCACCGAGAAATAATAATGTTGAAATGGAGGAGTTTTATTAAAGGAAGATTACCGATAGTACATTCTCAGATTCTCTGAGTTTCAAAATCGTAGGAGCGTTGTTCCTCCGAGCTTCTTCAGGCGATAAGTTTCGAACCGGACAACCTCCTCTATTTCATATGGGCCTTCCCAATTCGGGGCAAGCTTCCCCTGGCTCTGAGGCTGAGAGATGGCGGCTAGCCGAAGTACTAAGCCCCCCCAAAGATAGCGTTGATGATGCTGGGAGGCGGCCGATCTTCTTGTTGTTCCTTCCTTATTGGTGGTTCTAGCTGCAGTAGCACCATTGGCTTGCTTCAGGCCGGCGTTTATGGAGCATTGAGGGGGGTGTAGTTGTGAAACCTTCAGGAGGAGAACTTCTTCGCACCCTTCCTTCGGGGATTCTTTGACGACGAGCTCGAGGAGTTCTGGCTCGCTTGCACTCGGGGGAAGTCCGTGAGCGCAACCGAACTTCATTTGGCCTTCCATCAACGGCGAGTCTATGCCACTCTCCTGCGGCTTCCTCATCCTTCAACTTGAAGGCTTCTTCCGCCCAGGCATATCCCTCAGCACGAGCTAGCAGATCGGCAAAATTTCTTAAGTACTTCTCCAGAGAGAACAGCAAATCGTTCTTCTGAAGGCCGCCCTTGAGTGCGGCCATCACAACTGACTGGTCTAGATTTCGGACCTCCAACGCAGCAGCATTAAACCAGATGACATAAGTCCAGATGGATTCCCCCTCATTCTACTTGATGTTCATCAGGAAATCCGAACCTCGATGCAAACGTCGGCTGCTGATGAAGTGAACCGCAAACTGATGGCTCATCTGATAAAAAAAAATATCATATTCGACTTCAATGCCGAGTACCAGTTTCTTGCTGCTCCCTTTAAGATAGATGGGAAAGCTCGGCATAATATGGCGTCTGGTGCGCCATAGAGCAGCATCATAATCCGAAAGGCTTTCAGGTGATCGACCGGATCAGAGGTTCCGTCGTAGCCTTCAAATTGGGGGAGCTTGAAGTTCGGCGGAACAGACTCTTGCATAATTCGAGGAGAGAAAGGAAGATCGGTGCGGACGTCGTCGTGCTAACCCGGGACAACATGGCCGAGCTCCTCAATCCATCGATCCATCCTCCGTAGTTTCTGATCGAGGACGTCATCTCGATCGCAAATCTTGGAAGGCTTCCGACTGTGGATGGGAAAGATCCCTTTCGGAGAAGAACCATGATCCAAGCAAGGATCCTCTGCTTTCTGTTTCTCCTTTCCAGGGGCAACGAGTATGCTAGCCCAAGTACTCCTCCTTGGGATCGATTTCTGACATTCCGACGGCGCGTTTCCTAGCAGAATCGCCACCGGGGGCTGCCACATGACCTGCACCATTTCGATGAGGCCCTGAATCCGCTACATCAGCAAGTTAAATTGCTCCGGATCTACCACGACCGTCGGTGGAGGAGATTGAAGCACCGACAATGGAGCGGGGACCGACGGATCTGGCTCAGATCTAGCAGCAGAAGCGGTAGATCTCCGGATGGTCGCCTTCTTTGGAGGCATTTCTCGGGGTTGAGGAAGAGGATGGAGATGGACCTTAAAGAAGAAGATTCACAGGATCAGCTGAGCACTCCTTTAAGAATAAGGGTACCTCAGAAACAAAAGGTCCTTTCTCTAGCGCCAATTCTATTGGTGCAGAATCTGGTTGACGCCGGATCGAGCTGGAGTCAAGGAAGACGAGGTCGCCGCCGATGACGTACAAAACAAAGTCCCGTTCGAAGTCGGTGTTGGTGGCTCCGACAGGATCCTTTGACGATCAAGTTAGCTCTTCTGGTCAATAGAAATGGAGTGCTCAGGACTGAGTTCGGCAGAATTTTGGGAAGGAGAAGAGAGCTTAGAGAAAACATATCTGAAGGATCCCTTTTGTAGATGGAGCTCGGAGCTGATAGTGACAGCCGTAGCTGTCTGATAGCTGACCGCTCGAGACCGCATGAAAGGGGTGCCGTCTGCAGCAAATTGACAGTGACCGCCGTAGCCGTCTGATAGCTGACCGCTCAGGGCCACGTGAGAGGGGCACCGTCTGCAGCAGATTGATGGCGACAGCCATAGCTGTCCGGTACTGAGCCGCTCAGAGCCACGTGGGGTTCGATATAGAGAGGAAGAGGCGTCGTCAGACTGATAGTGATCGTTCGTTGAGATTCAATAATCGAAGTTCGAAGGAACCAGGCATTGGTCGGCGAAGAGCTTTGACATACATCAATTTCAGAGGAGTTCGAACTCCTAAAGAGAATATGGCTAGAGAGGATTATCCAAAAAAAATGCTAGCTGAAATCTGAAAGCAATCCGCTGGATGAATCCAATTGAAGGAGTCCGGAAGGAGTTCGGCTGAAGAAGTTTGGCTCCTGTAGAACTCCGACTGAAGGAGTCTGAAAGGAGTTCGGCTCCTGATGGAACTTGACTGAAGAAAAAATTCCGAAAGAGTTCGGCTCCTGGAGGAATCCGACTGAAGGAGAGATCGGAAGGAGTTTGGCTCCTTTAGGCATCCGACTGAATGAGGAGTCCGGAAGGAGTTCGGCTCCTGTAGAAATCCGACTGTAGGAGAGATCCAGAAGGAGTTCGGCTCTTGTAGGCATCCGACTGAAAGAGAAATCCAGAAGGAGTTCGGCTCCTGAAGAAGTCCGACTGAAGGAGTCAGGAAGGAGTTCGGCTTCTGTAGGCATCCGACTGAAAGAGGAGTCCAAAAGAGTTCAGCTTATTTAGAAATCCGACTGAAGGAGATCCGAAGGAGTTTGGCTCCTATAGGCATCCGACTAAAGGAGAGATCCGGAATAAGTTCGGCTACTAGAGAGAAGTCCGACTGAAGGAGAAGTCCGAAAGAAGTTCGGTCCCTGAAGAAACTTGACTGAAGGAGAAATTCGAAAGGAGTTTAGCTTTTGGAGAAATTCGACTGAAGGAGAAGTCCAAAAAGGAGTTCGACTCCTGTAGACATTCGACTGAAGGAGAGGATCTGGAAGGAGTTCGGCTCCTGAAGAAGTCCAACTGAAGGAGTGAGGAAGGAGTTCGACTTATGTAGGCATCCAACTGAAAGAGTCCGGAAGGAGTTCGGCTCTTGTAAGAGTCTGACTGAAGGAGAAATCTGAAAGAAGTTCGGCTCCTGGAGGAGTCCGACTGAAGAAGTTCGGAAGGAGTTCGGCTCCCGAAGGAACTTGACTGAAAGAGAAATTCGGAAGGAGTCTTGCTCCTGTAGAAATCCGACTGTAGAAGAGATCGGGAAGGAGTTCGGCTCCTGTAGGCATCCGACTAAAGGAGTCTGGAAAAAGTTCGGCTCTTGTAGAAATTCGACTGTAGGAGAGATCCAGGAGTTCGGCTCCTGTAGGCATCCGACTGAAGAAGTCCGAAAGGAGTTCGGCTCCTGGAGGAACTTGACTGAAGGAGAAATCTGAAAGAAGTCCTGCTCTTGTAGAAATCCGACTGTAGGAGATATTCGAAAAAAGTTCGGCTCCCGGAGGAGTCCAACTGAAGAAGTCCGAAAGGAGTTCGACTCATGAAGGAATTTGACTGAAGGAGAAATTCGGAAGGAGTCCTGCTCCTGTAGAAATCCGATTGTAGGAGAGATCCGAAAGGAGTTCGACTCCTGTAGGCATCCGACTGAAGGAGAAGCTCGGAAGGAGTTCGGCTCCTGGAGGAGTCCGACTGAGGGAGAGGTCCGGAAGGAATTTGGCTCCTGGATGAACTTGGCTGAAGCTCGACCGCTGAGTTCGGCCAGCTGAAAAAGTTCGTCTAAGGTTTGGCCGTTGGAAGAGTTCGACTGGGGTCCGATCGCTGGAGGAGAATTTCCGATCGAAGCTCTTCCGTGATTATCAGCTGTATTAGGCTAAGCATTAGGCTAGACTTTGGCGGGAGCGGGATTTATCCCCAACAGAAACTTTGGCTTAAATTTGAACCATGTCATGAGGGGAGAGAGAGAGAGAGAGAGAGAGAGAGCGAGGAAACACAACAAGGAGCTATGTGGTAGAGGAGGTATTGGTAGACTGTAACTGGACCCTTCAATTTAGTCTGAAGTACCCATATCTGACACTTAAATATGAGCATTAATACAACACTTGGAAATGTCTCTGTAAGAAGAAAATCTTAAATATCAGATGGATCTAATGCTCACACATAGGCTAAGCCTTGGCACAACAGTAAGGTTGCTCCATTGTAACCCTAGTGTCATAACTTCGAAACACAAAAACGGCCTCTCTTCGTGTTTAGATAGGACTGCATATGTCTGACCTTCCACTGCCCCATAGTGGCAGGAGCCTAGGCCATCCATTTTCTATCTGATGCTCGCACACACACTCACACCTAATGCATGTCCCGTGTAACATGGTTGGTAGAGGACACCATGGGAGCTATGGGTTCTGATCAACAAGCAGCTTGCAATTGGCTAGGGGGACTTGCAGGTAGATGGGTAAAAGGGCTAGATCCTCCAACAATGGAATAGAAAGATGGGAGAGGGATATGGGAAGAGGAGGAAAACAGGAGATGAAAGAAAGAGGGTGAGAGATAGAAGAAGAACAAGAAGAATTGGGAGGATAAGAGGAAAGGAGAAGAGCGGTCAAGTTAGATCCCAGTTTTTGGCATGTCCAAACATGACTGACTGAAGGAGTATTTGACAAGTAGCTGTGATTCCACAATTTGGTGAAATTTTGTGTGTAGAGAATTTACAAGATCTTTTCTTCTCTAGATTAAGAATCAACAGCATTCTGTTTAGCCAAGATATAATAATGCATTATTTATATTGTATTGTATTATATTATAATAATATATCGATATAATACTATATATTATATATTGCTATATTATATTGTATTCATTATATTATACTATGTCATGTCAGATCATACACATCATATAAAGACAAGTTTTGAGATTCTCCTATGGTTGGCTTGAGCTAAGGATGGTTATTCATGTGTAACGTGCCCATGTCAATCTGGGGCTATCATTATATGCGTCTGATTCCGTATTATCCCATTAGCAAGCATGGGCTAGCACAAAAAGATAAAGACGTTTGTGAAAAGATTCTCAATGGGCATGCTATTTTAGTCTTTTATTATTCTTCCCCAACATAGATCAATTTTGTTTGCCATCATAAAATGTCAATTGGTATGCACCATAGATATAATACATGAGTACTTTAATCATTGGGTAAAGGTTGCATCTGAACCAAATCTATCTCCGGCTGGAAAATATGGCCCCAGGCCCACAAAAGCAAGAACTCACTTGGTCCAACCAAAATTACTTATAAAGGGGAACACTTTTCACGAAATTTCCAAAACAAAAGCATCAGCAAATAAAATAACATGACTGATGATACAGGTTAAATTGTTATTGCTTCCTGGGATAGTTTTACCCAGAAAAGAAAGCATAATACAAGATGCAAATCTTACCAAGAATCATATTGTCATGTTTTATAATCATGAAAAATTTTAGGAACAAATACTCAATAGCTATAAGAAGTGTAATCACCTGTAAAGCTAATCCATAACCTCCATTTGCTTCTTGTTCAAAGTAAAGAAGCTGTTACAATAACAAACGCAATGTCAGGTAGAAAAGAAAAAAAAGCAAGTCTGCAAAAGAGTAGAAATTAGTGTATTAAAAGTGATCACAGCAGAAAAGGATAAGAAAAGAAACAAAAAGATAGGAATCCAGTAATTCTTTAACAGCATACAGAAGACAAATCGTTTACGGTCTCTATGTACCTTGAATTTACTTTGTGCAGCTGATATGACTCTAATAACTATGCCTGCCTGGGCTTGTTCATCATTAATTGTCACACCAAAAAAATGAGCACATTGTTTATCAACCTGCATATGCATGGAAAAAGTTAAACAAAAAAAGATCCAACCAAAAAATACCTTCATCCCAAGAAAAATATCAGCAGATGAAGCACCTTTCCATTGACAGATGTTCCAATAGGAAGTGGTCTAACTGTCACTGTTCCATTTAGAGCTTCTTCAAGAACAGTAGCAGAAACTGTAGTCTTGATAGGAACTCCCAGCTTGCTAATGATGCGAAAGAATCAGATACAGGCCTACATGAAAACTCAAGCAGATCTTATAACTTAACAATCACCTGAAGAGTGCTGCAAACATCGTATTGACAGTCCCAAGGTTGGACAAGTCAATCTCCATATCCATGCCATCACTTTCTAAAGCCTGAGTTAAATCACATGCACAAGTCACACCATAAGAATCTTTAAAGTATCCACCAGAACGGGATCAAAATGTTCAACACTAGTTTGTGGCTCCAGAATCAAATGAAAAACTGCATTGAGGGGACTGGGGAAGCACAAAAAATACACTCAACAACAAAATCATGTAACTTGATTACAGGTTTTCTGAAAGAAATAGCTCTATTGTTGAAGCAAAAGAAACTTCAAAAAAGTAGGCTAGGACAATCAAAATTATTCACATACAATCACTGACTTTGACATGCTCACACTTGTTCACTCAAAGTTTCCCTCAAATAATGTCCTTGTGACATTGTGCCTTGTCACCACTGCCTTGGGACAAAGCGTCATGTGCCCTGCACCATCTGAAGCATATTTCAGTGCAGTAGTTATTCTGCCCATAACTATTATGCATCCACTCTCCATTGTCTACATGATTGGTTACCTTGGGCACCTCATTGAACATGTCCTTGGAGATTATAAAAGCCCCTCCAACCACCCTCTTACCAAGTGTAGATGCTACCTGTACTTTAGAGTTATGATGATGACCGGAGAAGCTTAAGTTCACATGTTATGCACCTACTATTTTGGCTGTCCACAGTGCATGGCCTCCCACCATCGACCATCCATTCAAATGTTCGGTTGATGATTGAAAACTTATGCGACTGTTGTTGATGCATTAGCCACACTCAGTGGAGTTACCAACCTCACCCACAGCCAGATGTTAGTTTTGTCGGGCACTACATCTACTGCTTATCGTGTGCCCTCTGCGGTTCCCCCTACCTTCCCTCCAGAATGCATGGCATAGATTGCTGAACGGTCCACAGTACTACCATAAAACCATTACAACATGAGTCATTGACTCTCTCTCTCTCTCTCTACCTGCTCAACAATCCACTCAGTTATTGGACTCCAGAGTTTTTTCCATCATATGATCCAGCTTATAAATTTTATTGAAAGTTACTGCCAACCACTTTGTCGTTCCTATGTAGCATAGTTTAGGGATTTAGGATTAGATGGATCTCTAGTCTAAAATTTAATTGTAGATTTTTTTTCTCTATTTTCAGGTATAATTACAATCATAGCTTTCTAGGATCATACCCGGAGATTACATATTTGTTTTAGCTTACTTATAAATCTGCCTCAATGAGAGAAGGAACTTGTCTTGACCAACTACTCTTCTTAAGTTTATGGGTCAGAATAAAATAATTCAAACCAATGGTTTATGTTGGACTTGGTTTATTAGGATTGAGTCCTCATGGCGTAGGATGCATATCTTTCCAAATCAACCGGAGAAACAAACCGAACCAACCTCATTGAGTCAACCTGGTTAAGGTTTTAACAGAGATCAGTTCAGTTGCAGTCCTTTTTCTTAAACCCCAGTTGGACCGGTTCAGCTCTGAGTTAAGAAGTTGGACAACCAAATCTAATTCAACCAGATCTTATGAGTTTGTATCAAGGTTTTGAAAAATATGGATCAGAGGCATATCATAGAAATGAATTTAGCAATTGATACAGCGTATTCTGCATTTTGCCTAGAAAAGTTCATTAAGAATTACATACTTTTATATGAAACCAATCATGCTGTTCCGTCAGCATTTTAATGTTCCAATCCCCTTTCCAATGCTCAATTTAATTTTACAAAACCAGTTGTCCAAGAATAAACTAAATAGCCATGCATATTTATCCATTAAACTTTTCTCTGCCTCAATTTATTAGGTATTTTTTTCAGCCTTTTCTTTTCTCTGTCTTTTTGTTTGGGGTGGGGGTGGGGCCAGAGCGAGGGGGGTGTCCAAAGAAACTGTATTCTTTTATTTTTCTTTTTTGGGTAAAAAAATGTACTGTTCAGGCTACGGTACTGTGAACAGTATCCATTGGATATCAGGGTTATTTTGTTAGTAATGTGGGACTTTAATTATGGTTTTCTGATCGGCTCTTTTTCTTGTTCATCTTACCTTCTATTTTACTGAGACCTGGTAGGGTCATGAAAGGTGTTTCTTCGAGGCTAATTAAAAGGGTCTATAGCTGGGAAGAGGATTATTAAAGTTTTTCTATGTGAAAAAAATTATTGAATAAAAGGCTGCAGGACACTTTTGCCCTTTCTTGTTCCTTTCCTATTATTCTCCTCTGTCCTCTCTCATGCTATTCCCTCTCTTCCCATAGTAAGATGTGCTGTCAAACAACAGATCACCACTGTTTCAGATCTGAGTTTAGATCTGAATCAACTTCTTCTGTTGACTTTAAACAGCAGATTTAGAAATTTGAAGCTTACCGCGGTTTTAAAATGAGTGAGGTGACATCATATATGGATCACGAAAAAAAAAGCTTTAATATTGCATAATGATTACTTCATTAAAAGATTAAGTCATCAACCTTATTTTTTTTAAAGAAGATACAAAGGAAACAGAACATCTTCACAGCTGATATTCAGTTAGCGAAACATGTCAAAAATAAAATAAATAAAAAAGAATTTGAGTTAGCTGAAATAAACAAATGAGATTAATCACATGGATCTGATACCATTACTATAGCAACAACACTTGGTTCACAGTATTTATGATACTTTAAGTAAATATTGCAGATCGCAATAACCATCCATATAAATATTCCAGTTTTGTGAAATTCAATGTCAAAAGGGCATTCACCTCAAAGCCAGCAGTATCATATTGCCTTCTTTTCTCTGGATCTGATAAGATGCTATAGGAATACGCAACTTCTTTGAAAAGTTCTGAAGCTTCAGGGTTGCTGGCATTCTTGTCTGGGTGATATCTGTTTATATCAGGATTACAGATATTTTAATCTAAGATGCACAAATATTTTTCTATAAATCACTAACTGCCAGAATAGTAAATATATCCAACAAAATCATAATTGTATATCTTAACTGATATAGAAAATTCTAAGATGAAGATAAGATGAACTGACATCATGTGAGTGTGGAACTTTTGCATAATCAATATGTGAATCCCCAATACACAAGTAAAATGTAAACAATAAATTCATCCACAATCACGTGAATCATGGCCTATAAGAGAAAAGTAACCACCACTCATAACCATTACCAACAAGGCCTATCTATTTGGGATCATAGATCATTGTTATTTCTTTTAAGAGAAAAATCCTTCATTGTTATTCACTCCTTAAAATGACAAACTATAAAATAAAAGAGAAATTGTTAATTTTGTTTCTCACAACTTCTACACAGAAAATTTAAGTTTTCCCTTTTCCATAATTACTCCATAAATTAAAGTGCCAAGTCCAGTCTTGTGTGCATATAACCCTATTGACTCAAGTGAACTCCAACACTTCATCTAAAACTAGTGCAAGTAATGAATTTCCTGTAGCATATGTATTTCTATCTCTTCACTGAAGAATATACACTTTTGGGTTCTCCTACCAACTCCTCTAGTCTCTATGTGCTAGTGCAACTTAAAGCAACAAGAGGTAGGGCTACAGGTTAATAGCCAAAAATAGGGAACCCCCGTTTTCAAAACAATGGGACATTATAGACCGTGAATGTATTTGGATAAAGGATCCCTCAGGTCTCACATTTCTCCAATTGACCAGCATACTGCCCAATCTGCATAAGGAGGAAGCCTAGGATTGTACAGCAAAATCAACAGCCGTTATGCACTCCAGGAACATATTGAGATAGAACAAAATAAATGCAGAATGTCTAGGGAGTCATATACATGTATGACTGTATAAACTGCTTTCTATAGCAATGGTCTGTTGGATCTGTTTATCATTGGTTCTCTAATTTTTTTAAAAAAAAATACATTACCAAAATTCCATTATTGTATAAGACTTTAGCACCACTCAGCTGAGGCTTATCTCAGTTAAACAAAGAGTCAACTAGAAAGGTCAACCTAGAAGCCAACTAGATTTGTTTCCTAATATATATCAAGGTTTCAAATACCAGAATCAGACCTCATGCTGGTTTTTTGCCAGAACAGTATTGTATCAGGTACTGACATGTGGTATGGGACTACATCTTGTACCAAAATACCATGTATCGGTGATGGGAACCTGCTGGAATGGTATGGTACCCCTTCATAGCATCCCATTCTGGTGGTATTTGAAATCCTAGTAATATGCACTTGAGATTGCAAGGAGTCTCTAGATGACTCCCGAGGCTTAGAAAGCAGCTCACCAATAATTATCATAAAGTATTATGCTGTAGATCTCGTTATCTAAATTTTTTATTTAGCATAGATAAGCATAAGTTGTACTACAAGCATCTCAACATTTGATGAGATTTGCACAGTGCTAGAACGAGCCATGATTAGAACTGGGCTATGTCTGATATTTGTTAAACCATTTAACCATCCAGCTCATTATCAATAAAAGACTGCAGCATGGGATGTGCAAGATATGTAGAAAAGCAAAGTCCCTGACAGCGTGCTGATCATCTTATACATCCCAAGGGAACGATGTGCAAGTAAAACAACATATGATGATCAAATGGTCTACCAAGCATTAGACCTAACCAACTCACTAAGTCAGTCAATCCTTCATGTTAAAAGGTCTAACTAATTTGTTCAATGTAGTTTTCAATTCCAAGCCTTCAATAAAACCCAGAATATACTTAAACTAAGATAACACATTAAATTAAAGTAAGCTACAGTAAAATTCACTTGGTTTTTATGAGGATAGCATTTCTGACCTTGTATTGGATAGGTAGAGGTTTGAATGATGGTGGTGGTGATAGTAGGATAGCATTAGGATGATTTATATCATGAGCTTAGTATTTTACTTATGCTAAACAAGAGCCTAGGTTAATTTGTGACCTTAGGGCGGTAAAAATGGCTCATATAAGATTTATACTAGAAAATAGGTATCTTATTTTGCTGGGTCGACTACAATTGTTTTCTTTCTTGTACGATTCCAACTCTTTTTCCCATTCCAGTCCATCTATCTATTTCTTCCTTCTTCTACCAATCTTTTGAATCCATAACCTTGGGACTCAACTGGTGGAGGGACCAATATCAACATTAACTAAAAGGATATTTAAAAGGGCCATGAATGAGAACTATTCTTATCACATTGGAATGTTAGTAAAGGATTTCAATGACCAGTAAGATCTAAGGAAGATAGCTCACAGCAAAGAGTCAAAGTCTCCCTTCAGTGCATCCCATGAATACCAATGCAATCATTCATCATTGGAGGAAAAAAACTACTAATTAGTTCCCTAAATAAAAGATTGTTCGAAACCCCTTTTCCAGATTACATGAGTTCTCGTACCAAGTAACTTTCTTTAATAGTTCGTCTCAATCTTTAATTTGCGTATGATTTGTACGATACTTATTTGAGTATTCTCTTTCCCTTTTCCTTTCAATCTTTCAATAGGATTCGTTTTCTGAACTTCCTAATAACTCATTACAAATTATATTTTTCCAATCACTCTTCCTAAAACAAACTAGTGGGGAAGATAAAAAATGAGTCATAAACCCGCATATAAAACATGAAACCCACTGATCATTAGAAAAATTCAGAAAGAAACTAAGCGGGGAAGGCTTACTTGAGAGCGAGCTTCCTGTAGGCGGACTTGATCTCCTGATCCGACGAATCCCTCGAAACGCACAGCACCTCGTAGGGATCCCGACGGACGGCAGGCGCCGACGGACCTTCCATCTTCCCCGACGCCATCTACGTATCTACCTTCTCCTCTTCTCCAATTCTCCTCAAATCTCAATATTCCCTCCCTTCCTTCCACCAACACCACAAGGCCAAATGGTCGCTCCGAATCCTCACCGAAACCTGCAGCGACGGCCCCCCAATCCGAAATTGCCGGGCCCAGCGGCGAAGGATCGAAGCGGAAGGGGTGACAGATCGAAAGGCGTACCTGGGATGAGAGATCTCCGGCTCGCGGAATTGAATCGAGCGGAGCGAAAAAAGAAGGGGTTTCTTCTTCTTCTTCTCCTTCTTTTGAGGAAGCTTCTATTATTATTATTATTGTTATTGTTATTATCATTCGATAAATAGCGGCGCGTCTCTTCTGATATCTAAATCTTTTCTCGCCTACCCTTCTTCCTCGCCTCCCAGCAAGCGAGGAGGGTTCGGCCAGCAGCGGAGCATGAGACGATGATGATGGGTCGTACAAGTTGGGACCTGGGAAAAAAGTTTTCTGATGTTTTTTTAAAAATTTTATGGATCGACCTGTGGAGCTGTCTTACTTTTGGCCTCCTCTCCGGATCCCGCTGACGCCTATTGAAGTAGGATCGAAGCAAGGTGCCGCATTACGGGTGCTTATTTAATCAAAACGAGCCAAAATTCCAACCAACCGGCGGAAGCATGAGAATACAAATTTTTTCGCCCAAACAAATATTCAAAAATGAGAGCTATGAATGAAATATTCGATTATAATTTTATTACAATTATAAATGAAAAACGGGTTGCTCCAGATTTGAATCACCTCTGATTAAAATTATAGATCTTATTCATAATGGCTGAAACATAAAATATAGCATGACATAAAATTTAAGTTTCACTTAATTTATCCATCCCATATTACATAGCTTAGATAGGATATACCTTCAGTTTATGAATATATGGTTCCATACAAGTTTCTTTGCATCTAATGTCCTGTAATTTTGGTATAGGCAAATTATGTTCATCCTGACTTTATCTTTTTTTTTTATTTATATTACTTGTATTTACTCTTTTGAAATAAACTAGCAAACAGGAATATGCGATACGCAATTGGGAGGAGACAAAAGGGAGTTTACACAAATGATTTTAAGTAAGAATGACATAAATATTTTTTTATTTTTAATTATAAAAAAAAATGATTTAGGATTTATAAGCTGTAAATTTTCAATTAAGAATAAGAGGGAAGAAATAAGCTATCTCTGACAGAATCGTGTTGCTAGAAGTTGTCTTCATTTTATCAAAAAATCTAAGTATTCTAAGATTAGGGATAAGACTCATTTGCTATAAAAATTTAGATGAGTACATCCCACCTTATTACCCCTCTAGGGTGGAGTTCCTAAAGGTAAGATAGGCCCTCTACTCATATTGTGTATTAGTGTGAAGGCCAGGTAAAAGGCGAAAAAGAAAAAGAAAAAGAAGCAAAAAGAAAGAGTACTAGAGGAGGGAGGTTGAAGATGTGATGCGATGCTCGATATTTTTGACATAACTCTCTCATTATCCCCTTGATATCCAACCTCGAGTTGGATAGGCCCACGAAAGGATTGGAAAGGTCTTCCTTCTTGCTTCTGTTACTAGGACTCGGCAATAGGGCTAGGGCTTATGGCTTCTTCAAGGTAAATATATGTCATGAAATAGAGTAACATCTAGGGTTTTGACAACGTCTTTTCTAATGATTGCTATATTTCTTTATATTTGCCCTCCCCATTTGGCTAGTAGTAGGGACTGCTTATAATGGAAGAATGAAGAGATGGAAGACCAGGATTGATTACTTTAAGGGTGCCCTATATCCATTCTTAACCAAAATGGGCTATGGTGATTGGCTAGGGACAAGGAAAATGATTGATGAGATGGTTTAGACTATATGGTGAATATTAAGGGAGGTTGTATTTCTTCACTTGTATTATTTTGAATAGCGAAGATTGTAGGAGAAGGTTAGATGGTTAGAATTAGACCTTTTAAAGGGTTCTAAGATTTAAGGTCTAGGAGTGAGTACGAGTGATCATATTGTGGAAATTAGTTGTTGTCTAGGAGGGAAGAGAAAAGAATATTGATATGGATATATGGCTAAGATTTGTGGAGGGTGTGTTTCTTCAAAATGTGTTTTTTTCAATGGTCAAGATTAGATGATGGTAATGAGGGATTAGGATTTAGAAAGAGCCTTAAATATATGGACCAATAGAGATACTAAATTTGCAAAGAAAGTTGATTAGGATCTATTTGATTTAGTTAAAAAGTGAGTTCTCGTCACTTTTTTTTCAAATAACCCTAAGGTAGTCTAGTTGCTTGGATGTAAAAGTGGCATCCTAAAAGTTACTTCCGAGACAGAAGCCTCTAAAAATTTATTGGTGGAGCTAAGTCCACCATGTCATTTTTGGAACAGTTCAATCAAGAATCCATACATTGCACATTTGATGTAAAAAAAAAAAAAGAATCATTGACAAAATTGAGAAAATAGAATCAATTGTAAAGATTTTTGACGGAAGCAGTGGTGGATTCCAATAAACTAGCTTTCTACATATTATCTTAACTAAGAGCATAGGTGACAGTTTTTCCACGTTGTTGGTTTCGTATAGAGCCCAATAGCCATTATATTAAAAATCAACCAAATAGTAACCAGTATATTAAATATCCAATGAATAGTAATTGAGGATAAATAAAACACCATCGAAACATCCAAAAATAGACAATAAAAATTGATTAATAACCGCACATTGGATTGATTCAAGCGGAACCAAAGAGTGGGCTAATAAAGAGTGTAAGGCAAGGAGCAGAAAGGACCAAAGAAAAAGAAAACAAGTAAAAAAAAAAAAAAGAAAGAAAGAAGTCACCGACAGAAAAAGGGTACAGAAAGGACAGCAGAGAGCATCATTTATCTCAAAGGGCCATGAGCTTGTTGTCGGCAGCTGCTGAAGGTGAAGGGCCCGCCCTCCTCCGAGTTAAGGACCTTGGCGACCCCATTCCCGACCAGCAATATCAGGTAGCGTTGGGACCTTGGTGATTTTGTTTGACTCCCACAACATGTTGAATTGATCCAAAAATGGCGTGGTGAACTTGATTCGACCAATAATTTTTCGAAGCTACTCCCAAAACCACTATCTGAATTTTTGTCTATGTTTCTGTTTTCATGACTTAGACCCAACCAGTGCTGAAGTCACTTGCGCCCTCTAATCCACTTGCCTTCCGCTACGTGCTTCACCATCCTCAAGTGATTTAGACCACCAACTCTTGACCCTTCCCCCTTAAACCCTTGCCTGAACCCCAACTGCCTCCCTCACCGCACCTCGTGGTTGCCCAATGATCTATTTGGCTATTGTCATGCCTCGCTACCCCTATTGGCAATATCTTCGGCTCTCCTAGTGCTTCGCTCCTCCTTGACAATGATCTCGGTCCCAATCGGTCAGATTTCTTGTTATATAGGTTTAACTATGGGACCTTATTGTTGAATCAGCGGCATACATGGTGAACATTAATTAAAATGACAACCAAGTTGGCAACACTAGTAACAACCAAATTATATTTAAGCTGATGATGATTGGAGTAACTTCAGGAATTTGCCCTTTAGAGGAATTTATGCATGTGGTTCTTTTTCGATGGCTTTCAATAACACAAGCCCTCAAACTCTGAGCCAATGATCGTCTATGATCACATGAATGTCTTTCATACTTGGCTTGCTGCCTTGTTCTCATAATATTATGTTTTGCTATTATTAAAGGCTTTGTTTCAGCCCTTATATGTTTGCTAGTGGGATTGATTGTTATACGTGGAATTAATGCTGATACTATGTGTTAACATGTCATGGATCATCTTGTTTTATATCATCAGTTAATCAGGTTGGTAGTGTATATCAGCTTGTTTGTATATATGTTGATTGCGGCTAAAAAGTTGATAGATGGTTTTTCTCTGTGTTCGTCGCAAATCAAATTATTTGAACGTCAGTTGATACTGAGAATCTGATCGATTTATGATTGTAAATAATCAATTATTACTGGAAGATTGCAGGTTGTTAGTTGCTGGTTGTTGCTCTTTCTTCCTGCTTGTTATTTGTTCCATACTATTTCACAAATTTATGATACACAGATTGCTATATGGATGATGGAAATGGCGGATTGGCTGTGGACAAGCTCAAACTTTTCTCATCTATGATGGGTTTTTTTTTTTTTTTTTGGGGTTGTCCCGCCTTGTTAGTCGCTATTTAGTTTTGGTAATTGTTCACAAATTCTTTGCAAGCTCATTGTTGGTTACCATGATGGTTGTGTGATATGGCTTTGATAATTGTTAGCAGGTTGCTCGTGGCATTGCTTTCATGAACTTTTTTATGTACGATGGATTCCATTGTTGGGATGTGGTCTTAATTTCAAGGCTTCCTCACAGGTTGGTCAGTCATTATTATTGCAACTTCGAGGGACACATATGGCAAGCGTTTCAATCACTGTATATTGGAAAATGGATCAAGTTGTTGGAGAGGGAGATAGAGATAAAGGGGAAATAAATTTGTTAGGGATAAGTTGGTTTGGATAGGAAAGTATATAATAAATTTTTGTTTGTCAATCAAATAATATTTTATTCATAGTCAAATTCAACAAACCCCCAAAAAAAAGCCTAACCCCCTCTTTATATAATATATAATATATATGCTCGTATTTTATTTACTATTAGATAAAGCAAACTCTTCCTTGACGGATCATCATGAGTGTCCCACTTCAACGCTGTTCATGTGATTTTACGAGGGACACCGAACATGCAAAGGAGAAAAAGGTTGCATACTTTTTTTTTTTAAGGGAAGAGAAGGGTAGTAAATCCACCTCAGATTTCATTTAGCAAATGAAATAGAAATTGAATTCAAACGAAAGAAAGATGAAAACAAAATGAGGAGAAAAAGCGAGAAGGATTAAACAAGAGAAGATCAACTAAAAGGAGAGTTTTAAGGCAGCTGCTCGAATGAAAGTTGAGCTGGTCACAGTAGCTGAAGCTTTTTAAAGATCTGCTGTTGTTTTAGATCGTGTTGTTTATAAACCATATTATATATGCATTGGGTGAGGGCTATACAACTTGGTTTGAGTGGATGGGGGAGGTGATGTCCATTCCAATCCATCCAAATAGATGGTAAGGTTGAAACATACATACAATCTGCTGAGCTTAAGATGAGAGAAGTGCCACATATAAGCTACGAAGCGGCACGAGAGCAAGATGCATGGAGCTGTTTATTGTTCTTGATTGCAGAGGGGACAAATCGCCCACATATTCCACTTGCTTTTGGCAAGGTTACTGGCAATAAAAATCCACTCTTGACGGCTAGCCATGAGAAGGTGATGACCTTCTGAGATAGGGGAATGTCCAAATTCTTCTAGCCCAACGACACATCCTTGTTGGTGAGTTCAGGAAACTGAAATAAGAGCGAACCGAGAAGGTTCCAACATTCATTGACAACCTACATTAATTTAATGTAATCAGGTTGTTCTGAGTGAGTGTAGTTTTGCAGAAAGGATGTCACGGTGGCCAGGGATTAATTGTTGCAGGCCTTGATGAATAGATTAAGGATGGAGGTCATGAGGTACGTAGAACACTTGCTTAATGGTGATGTTGGCATTGATGCTCAAAGCAAAAGGACTGGGAAAGGAGGTCTGTAGATTACCATTTGGTCCGATCCAAGGGTCTTTCCAGAAGCAAACTTTGACGCCTTCATGAGAAATGAAGACAGCGTTACAAAAATAAAATGCGCCCTTTGCTTGGAAAATAGAAGTGTAGGAAAAGAATGCCCAGGACTCCAAAATCACAAGGAATACAAACGGGGAAACAATATCCTTTGAATCGGACAGTCCCTAATAATATAATAGCAGCCATTCTTTTTTCTTAAAAAAAAAAAAAAAAACCAGCCATTAGTCCTTTGCTTTGAACACGTGTGTTGCATGCATTAAAAAAAAAAAAAAAAATCTAGGACAGAGAAAGATAAGTTTCCAAAATCTGCGAGTCCTATTACCCTAACTCTTCCTACTCATCAACGCAAAAACCTCGGGCTATTCATGTTTTGTTGTCTCCGGATTGGCGACCCGCCGATACAACAGATATGGTGCTGCCGTGCAAAGATTCGGAAAATCTAAGAGAGATTATCCTACATAACCCCTTCCACTCACCCTCTCTCGCTTGGACAGCCACTGACCACTCAAGGCATTTGTTCTCCTCCACACACACCCCCCACCCGGTCTCCGGCCATCTGATCACACCATGTGTCGACCAGATGATGAGAAAGAAGAAATCGAGGAGAAAGATCAAGATGGAAAGAAGTCGTCCGATCTCCAGACGAGGACTACCACGGGGAGGATGCTGCGGCCAAGAGGTCAAGGAGCTGAGGAGAAGGACCAAAACGACAAGAAAAAGACGAAGGCAGAGCTCCATGTTGCGCTATCCTTGGAAGAGATCGAGGACGACTTCATCTCCATGACCGGCTCCAAACCACCCCGACGGCCCAAACGGAAGCATAAGATCGCCGTCCAGAAGCGTCTCAACGTGAGGTTCTTATGATTCTTTTTGCTCGATCTTCGCAAAGTGGAGAACTGATCATGTGGTTGTTTTTGATATTTTTGCAGTCACTCTCTCCTGGTTTTTTGCTGCCAGAGACCATTTCTGCTGATCGGTACAAGGTTTCTCAGTCGCGTTGGTAAAGAATCTGGCTAGGTTTGTATTGGAGTGGTGTTTGTGATGCAGGAAGATTAATTTCTATTTGACAGGTATCTGGCATGAGGAAAATAATGAGACTATTGGAACTTGATCTTCTATCTTTATTTTGATTTAGTATTGAGGACATATCTTCAGTACTATGTTTTATTTTGTTCATCTGAATCATATATATATATATATATATATATATATATATATATATTTCTCTTGAAAAATTTAAGCTATATGTGTTTGATGTCAGGGATCAACATTTAAATGAATATTCTATGCAGTGATGCTTTTGTAAATAAAATAAAATAAAATAAAAAGCATGTGTTGATTTTTATGTTTTGATATGTTGGTCTAATAATGATACATGATGTAAAGTACTAGTGATCCTAGTTTATGAACAGAAGGTATGTTGTTCTTGAAGCCTTGAAAGAATTCTGACGGTGGAAAAACAATTCATGGTGCTCAGGGTCATCAAGATGTTGATTAAACAGTATATGGAGCAAGTATTGCATCCTAATTAAGTTATATATAAATAATTCAAAGTGATATGGAAGGAAGCATTATTTCTTTTGTCTGAGAAATCAGAAGGTTGGTTGATGAAAATTCAGCAGATGATCTAATTGTCTTCCTAATTAATAGTTTTCCCCTTCATAATATTTCAATCATGCATGAACATTTTTGCCTTACATTCAATAAGCTAAGTTAGAAAAACGAAATTCTAAAGAATTTCTTTGTGACACTGATATGACTAAAGGACTGAGTTAGGTATTGCATGAATCATACTGACTGTATACACCATATTGGACAAGAATCTTAAATTCTTTGTAAAAGCGAATTGTTAGATGTGTCATTCAACTGTATGCAGTTGGTTAGCTAAGAAGTTCTATTTTAAAGAGAAGGCTTGTTATGCTTTACCTCAAATAAGGCTTTATTCCTTTAGCCTTTCTTCTTTGTCAGTCGCAATTATTCTAAAAACTCTATATTACTACATCATGAATCAATTGGATCAGATCCTAATAACTGGATCTAAACTAAAAATGTACCACAAGCTAACTCAGTCCGATTGAACTCACAATATGACTGACAATAAGTTGTGTTATAAATGCGAGTGGTAGAAAGTAGAGCTAAGAACAAGAGCAAAAATATCTTTGGAAGTATGGTTGCTTTATTCGGAGCACTTCTCTCAAGCTACTTTGCAAGTATTTATAGCCATCTTCAGAAGCTCATCTAAACATCTCGTTGTCGAGAGGACAATTATAAAAATCTTCCTTTCCCATTATTTTCAATAATATACCCTATTACTTTTTTTAGTAATCATAAAATATCATTTAGAGGGTGGTGTCGTGGAACAATAATGTTTGCTCCATTCTAATCTATGTGTTACAGACTCAAAATATACAAACAGCCTCTCGATGCATGGGGTAAGGCTGAATATTTTTTTAACCCTCCCCAAACCCATAATGGCAGGAGTCCAATGCACTGGGACACCCACTTTATATGATATATATTTTTCCAAAACATCATCCTAGAATACTATATGTAGGCTTCCTTTATTAGAGTTTTAGCAAGATATTTTGATGAATTTCCTTTTTCGCTTTGTCTTCATAAGTGCAGTATTTCTTAGCACTATCTTGTAATGCACCTAACTAAAACTCCAGACATGCTCTGGAAGATTTTTTTCCTTTTTTCATTGCCTTGTCTTCATACATCATAAATTGTTAACATTCTTGTTAAAAAAATTGTTTGAAACTCCAAGGATGCTATGAAGTAATTTGAGTTTTACTCTTGGTAGCATCTATTTTAAAATATCTCCAGCTTATTTCTCATTCTTGTAGTATTTGAGCTTGATTTTTCCATTTTTTTTGTTATTTCTGTTATTAAGTGATTCTTTACTATAAAATTTTTTGTCCTACTGTACAAAATACAAGATT
The DNA here is from genome assembly GCA_006176705.1 of Cocos nucifera. Classification (NCBI taxonomy): domain Eukaryota; kingdom Viridiplantae; phylum Streptophyta; class Magnoliopsida; order Arecales; family Arecaceae; genus Cocos; species Cocos nucifera. Next base: position 677,446 of record QRFJ01002197.1, on the reverse strand, counting down.
ATTTGGTATTGCTATTGCTAACTTTGCCTTGCTGTTACAGTAGGAAGAGGATTTGAATAGGTATTTTTCTAGTTGCATCTATATTTCTTCTATGATCATTCAAATTATATTGCTTTAGATGAGGTACCCAATGCTCTTACTACATACTATCCTTCAACTGATGAGAATGCATTGATCTTTTGCTTCTTTAATCCCCATAAAACGATACTGAAGATCAGCATAAATTGTTTACTTGAAGTACTCTTCATAACATTCATAAATTCAACCAAATCCTATCAATGTGCCTAATCATCCTTCTTTTTCATTTGCTTTAACCTTCTAGCTATATACTACTTCTCAAGTAAAACAATGTTTTACTCTAATATTTTTTTCTTCAATGCTATTCCACATAGTCTTTTTGCCAAACTAAACAATTCAGCTCATCACAAACCTTTAAGTTATTAGATTGCATGCTGCATCTTTTCTTATAGTTTATGTTTCTTTGGTGTTGGAATATATGAACTATGTCTGCAACCAAAGACTTCAATTTATTTGACATAGGGATTATGCCCCACTCCCAGATTTAATGGAGGGTTTCACTTTGCATTGGCTTTGTTGGACACCGTTTTAGCAGATATCCTGCTCTATCAGATCATCTTTGGTTGTCCTGCTTTTAGCAAAATCTTGCCATTTCCAAAATTTTCATACTTTTCTTTCTAAAATTTAAATTGTGCAAAAGTGTCAATGGTTCTTTTCCTCTCACTTCTGAACACTATTGTCGTGGCCAATTTATTTCTCTAGTAGGTTTTTGATTTTGTTATACAGACTAAAAGCTTCTAATCCTTTGTTAATTTTTATAGTTTTCTTTATAAAATTCAAATTTGTTGAAAGGTATTGGTGCGAAATTTGATTATCGTTGGAGAAATATTAGAGTTGAAGAAGACGAGGTTGCTGTCGGTGACCTGCAAAATAAGTTTCGTCCAAAGCCCAGGATGGTGGCTCCAGCAAGAACCTCCGACGGTCAAGTTAGCTTTTTCAGCCAACAGAAATAGAGTGCTCAGTCAAGAAAATTGCAGAGTTTTTGAAAGAAAGAAGAGAGCCTAGAGAAAACGTATATAGAGGATCTTTTTTATAGATGGAGCCTGTAACAAACTGATAGTGACAGTTGTAACTATCGGATAGTGGGCCGCTCGAGCCACGTGGAGTTTGTTATGGAAGATAGTGTTTATTATCGTGAGATGTCAGTCCATTTGAGATTTGATAATCAAAATTTGGAAGGATGGGCGTCAATTGGTGATGACCTTTGAACTGTATTAATTCTAGGAAAGTTTGGACTCCTCTAAGATAGTCCGGATAAGGATCGGTTCATGCCATGTACAAGATCGGACTCGTGCGGAGACCTTCCTAGATGACTGTGGGGAGTTCGATCGCTGAAGAAGTCCGAGAGAAGTTCGACTACTGGAGGAGTCCGAAAGGAGTTCGACCATTGGAGGGAGAGTTTTCGATCGAAGCTCTTCCATGATTAATAGTTACATTAGGCTAAGCATCAGACTGGACTTCAACGGAAGTGGAGTTTATCCCCAACAATAGTCCCCCTACTTTCGAGTTCGAAATTTAAAGAAAAGAAGAAAAAAAGGTGATGGCTGAAGTCCAATCCCGGGTTCCCACGCTTATCAAGATGAGGCATTTTGATGTTTACCATGTTGGCACCGAAATTTTCTAAGTCTGAAATGAGTCCAAAAAGATGGTGCTTCGAATCTTCCATCGAAACTCTGCCACAGGCACAGCACCATAAAAACTTCGCCCATCACCGCTTTTCTATCATGATGAGTGGGACATATGGCGCACGCAGATCGATCGAAGTCGATCTGCAATGATAATTGCTTTGGATTGTCTTTGACTATTTAAGGCCTTCTCTTATTGCTTGAAAGTCATCCCTGCCCGAGTCTTCTTCTTCCTTCGGCCCCCATTCACCTTCTTCCCGCGAGTCTCATTCTTCTCTCATCTTTCTGAGCTCCGAACATCCTTTCAATTGATCCCCATTATGTCCATCATCCTTTCATCCTCCTCGGATAGTTTAGGTCAGTTTTCTAACCTTTCTTTTAGGTTATTCATGTTTATCATTTCTAGCTCCTTGTCTTCTCGATTTTTTTTTAAGAAGGGTTTATTGGGGTTCATCTCGATCTGAATGTCTTTTGAAACCTCCCACTTCATCGGTTCGCAGGGCTCATCTGGACCAACTTTCTTTGATTCTGCATCCCTGGCCGAGGTAGAACTTAGGAACATGTCCTACTCATCTTTTGCTTCAAACACCATCCTATCCATCCTTACCCTAGATGACCTTTTCTTGATCTAAATCCAATATGAAATTCCTCCAGAATATGATCTTGAACTTCCCAGCTCTGACGACCGGATTAGTTCTCCTCTGGCCAGTCGATTTTGTTTGTATTTGGAAGCTTTGCACGCCGGGCTTAGATTCCCACTACCCCCATTCGTAGTCATCCTCTTTCAGTTTTTAAATCTCTTTCGCATCTGTAGTACCGAATTTTTTTCGATTCATCATAGATTTTCTCTTTCTTTATCGATTAACCGAACTCCAGTCGACCATTTCACTTTTTAAAAATTTTTATACCTTTAAGCGCCATTCTTCCGCGAAGGATTGGTGGTACTTTTCTCCCCAGATCGGCAAAAAGGAGTTATTGAAAGGTGCCCCTTCTTCCATTCACAACTGAAAGAAAAAATATTTTTTTATACATTGCCCGACCTTGCCATTAGGTTTTTCTTCATGTGGTTACATTAGAGAGTCAGTTCGTCAAGCTCCTAGCTTAGACGGAGCCGACCTTGATTCCTCTGATAAACTCAAGATGTACTGAGCTCCTCCTCTTTCCGACCTTCTAAAAAAATAGACCTTGTTCAACATGATTTTGAGTCCCCATGATCCTACTGGTACATCTTTTGATTTTCGAGTCCACACGATTTTGCGCACGTGTATTGCTACTGATTATTTTTCTTTTTCTGCTACAGAAATGGATGCACAAGCTGCCAAGATGCTTACCAAAGGGCTCTTCACCAGGAAGAGAAAGGGGAAGGTGCAAGAAGATAGCTCAAAGAGGGCGAAGATCGGTGTTTCCAGCTCCAGACTCTCCGCCCCCACTGCCGCTGCGTCCGAGGCCATCGTCGGTGCCGAGATTTCTCCAACTATCGAGGTTGACACCACTAGTGCGGGCTCGGTGCCTTCCATGCCCTCAGATCCCTCCAGTGGGGATGGGGTTTCGAAGCCCCCTATCAAAAAAGGGATAGGAGAGGAAAGAAAAAAGAAAGCCATTACGAAGGCGTCCTGCAAGACTCGCTTAGATGGACCAAACGGCCATGACAACGAACGAGGGGAGGACCCCTTTGACAACCTGGAGATCATTTGGGAGCTTGCCGATAGGTTTGCCATGCCCGAGGTGGTGGACTAGATGGCCAACCTGGATCCGCGATAGCTCAATGGAGTTCTCTTGGAACCATCCTTAAGATAATTGCTCTGTTGCTTGACTCTTTTTTTTCTCTCCTTCATCTTTTTTTTTTAACATTGATCATTTATTGCAGTCAAATCATCAGATGCTCGCTCACATCAAGAGGGTGCATCGTCAGAAGGCGAAGGCACAGAAGGCCCAAAAGGACCTTCGAGTCGAGATCCATCATCTTCAAGAGAGGGTCGACGAGGTCGAGCATCTCGTCAAGGAGAAGGCGGCGGACATCGAAAGTCTTCAAGATGTGCTCCACGAGGAGGAGTTTGCCTTGGTCGGGCTGAAGGCTGCATTGGCCCTGAAGGAAGCCGAAAATAGGATTGCCGAATTGGAGACCCAAATAGTAAAGTCGATCTCAGAGGCAATGACCCGAGCCATGGAAGAGTTCAAGACCTCTCTCGAGATGCAGAACCTGAACGTCGAGTTCGGCTAAGAAGCGTTTATCAAGGATTTCGAGCTCTATGAAGGCAAGATAGCCCGAAGATTCCCCAAGCTCGACCTCAACTTTTTGAAGGAGGAGGAAGATGATGTGGAGGCGGGACCGTCCACTGCTATGGTCGATCTTTCCTTCGATGAGCTCGCTTTTGATCCATTTGAACCTACTGTAGAGGCGCCCAAGCCAGTTCGGAAACCTGAGGCGGCCGAGAGTGATCCAGCTTTACCCTTCGAGGTTGAGATTCTTGAGTAGTTGTACCTTTTTTTTTGTATCTTGTACTCAAAGCTGACTTGAAGGATGCCGAAAAAAAAAATCATCTTTTAGAAGGAAGCTCGTCGTGGTCTATCGACAAGGCCTGGTACGACTTGGACTGGTCAATAAAGTTTTTTCAGTTTCAAAAGCAGCTACAAGATACCGAGGGTCGGCACAATAGCTTCCAAATGATCTAGACGGAGAAGATGTCCAGGCTTAAAGGCAAGCTCAAAGTTGCCAGAGATTAGGCAGCTCATCTTCGAAAGCAGCTGCACAATAGCCGGAGAGCCAGCGCGAGTGGTGAGTCAGAAGAGATGGCTTCCTTGAAGAGGACTGTTGGTGAGTTTTCAGAGGCGATTGGGATGAAGCAGACTAAGGTTCAATGACTGAAGCTTCAGCTTACTTGTGAACATCGGGCTGTCGAGGATGCGAAGGCTGAGTCCGAAGTTTTAAGGAGACAGCGATAAGAGCTCGAGGGCAAGTTTCAACTCGCCAATAGAATGTATGTAGATGGTCTCTTCCAGAAGAAAAAACTTGAGGAGGAGATCCTTAGGCTAAAGCAGGCCTTAGTGATGGCCGGAGCCGACAGTCCGAAGTCTGAAAAATCTGGTTCACCTTAAAGCTTCGGCCTCTTCCCCCTCTTTTTTCTTTCTTTCAGTGTAATCGGCCTTGTTGACCTATGCTTTATTTGTAATGAACTCATTTTTATAATAAAATAATATATTTTTTATTATTTTTATTTTGCATGAATCTGAGGTCTATTTGCGGCCTAACCTTCTTTACCTTTTTTTTTTGAAATGCTCATTGCGGACGCCGAGCTCGTTATGGACATTGGGCTTGTTGTGGATGTCAAACTAGGACCTCTCTTATAAACCAGGATAAGATTCTGCCTTTCACATTTGACGTAGTCAGATCGTCGTGGAAAAATATATATAAGGATTCTCTACCAAGCTTCTTCCTTCTCTACGTCTTCGGTCTACGAGGTTCTAGCTTTTGCTCATATTAGGATGAGGCTTTCCTTCTATTCTTAACATAGCTTACAAGGGTGCATTAGGATCGTCGGTAGGGTCTCTCTCCATCTTGTTTTATATCGATGAGGTCATTAATTTTGCTTATATTAAGACGAGATTCTCCTTCTATTTCTAACAGACTATAGGGACACATTAGGATCATTGTCGGGGCCTCTTCTCTCATCTCATCTAAAATGAACGAGGTCTTCGATTTTACTCACGTTAGGATGAGGTTCTCCTTCTATTCCTAACGGACTGTAGGGGTATATTAGGACCATTGTCAGGACCTCTTCCCTCATCTCGTTTAAAATGAATGAGGCCTTCGACTTTGCTCACGTTAGGATGAGGTTCTCCTCCTATTCCTAACGGGCTGTAGGGGTACATTAGGACCATTGTCAGGGCCTCTTTCCTCATCTTGTCTAAGATGAATGAGGCCTTCGACTTTGCTCACGTTAGGATAAGGTTCTTCTGCTGTTCCTAATGGACTATAGGGGCACATTAGGGCCATTGTCAGGGCCTCTCTCCTCATCTCGTCTAAAATGAACGAAGTCTTCAACTTTGCTCATATTAGGATGAGGTTCTTCTCCTATTTTTAATAGACTGTAGGGCTATATTAGGACCGTTGTCAGAGCCTCTTCCTTCATCTCATCTAAAATGAATGAGGTCTTCGACTTTACTCACGTTAGAATGAGGTTCTTCTCCTATTCCTAATGGACTGTATTTATCATGAGATCAAACTCAGAGGGTAGTCTCCCTTTTATCATCGGTATACAACAAACATTAGGATGTTAAAGTAGGAAGATTTTATTATAATCAAATCATTGATAATACATTCGTAAATTTTTTGAATTCTATGGTCGAGGCAAGTCTCCCATCGAGTTTCTTCAAGTAGTACATCTTAGGTCGGACGACCTCTGTGACCTCGTAGGGTCCTTCCCAATTTAGAGCAAGCTTTTTCTAGCTTTGAGGCTGAGAGATGGTGGCTCGTCGAAGCACTAAGTCCTCCACTCTAAATATTTTACCTTTAACTCTAGAGTTATAGTATCGGACCATCCTTCATCTGTAAGCTGTCATCCAAACTTGGGCTTCCTCTCCTTTTTCTTCTAGTAGGTCGAGATTGGCTCTGAGGTCCTGCGGATTATGCTATTCGTTGAAGGCAACTATCCATGCCGATGAAAGTTTAAGTTTGATCAGGATGACTGCCTCTGTTCTAAAAACTAAGGCAAACGATGTTTCTTCAGTCGGCAGCTTTTGGATAGTGCGATATGCCCATAGAATATGATAGAGTTCGTCCGCCCAGACCCCTCTTGCTCTATCGAGTCTTATCTTGATGCCTTATAATAGGATCCGATTGATCACTTCAGCTTTTTCATTTGCCTGTGGATGAGCTACCGATGTAAAGCGATGAAAGATGTTTAGATCTTCACAGAACTCAGCAAACCTCATCCCAGTGAATTATCATCCATTATCTGTTATGAGAGTTCGGGGCAAACCAAACTAGCAGACGATTAATTTTTAGATGAAGTTCCGTACCTTGATCTTAGTAATTTTTGCTAGTGATTCGGCTTCGATCCATTTGGTGAAGTAGTCGATCGCAACCAGAAGAAACTTTCATTGTCCGGATGCCATTGGAAAAGGACCAAGTATATTCATTCTCCACTACGCAAATGACCAAGGTACGCTTAGTGGAGTAAGCTCGAAGATCGATTGTCTTTGTATATTTATATTTCTCTAACAGCAGTCACATTTCTTGATATACTCTATAGAATCGGAGTACAAGATCGGCCAATAGTAGCCTTGCCGAAGTAGTCTCTATGATAGAAATCTGGCTCCTACATGACTTTCATAAATTCTCTCGTGCACTTTTCATAGTGTGAAGTCAGCCTCTGAAGGTTGGAGATATCTTAACAGCGGTAGCGAATATGATTTTTTATACAACTTGCCCTCATACAAAACGTAATGGAAGGCTTGATTCCTAAGTTTTCGAGCTTCTTTCGGATCATGAGGAAGAACTCCCTCCTTGAGGTAGGCAACTAACAGGTCAATCCAGCTCAGCTTGAGCTCCGTCTACATAACAAGCTGTGATTCCTCTGAGCTTGGGTATTTTAGAGTTTCAAAATATACTTCTTTGGACAGTTCGACTTAAGCTAAAGTGGCCAATTTAGAGAGGAGATCGATTCTTGTATTTTTTGCCCTCAGATTCTGTTAAATGCCAAAACTGCCAAAGGCCAGAGTCAAATCCTTTACTTTCTCAAAATTTTTCATCATACTTTCCTCTCGTGCTTCATAGTTGCCACTAACTTGGCCGATCACTAACTAAGAATCACTATAGACTTGAAGCTGATCTACTTTTAACTCTATTGCTATTTTTAATCCGATGATCGGTGCTTCATATTTGGTCCCATTATTAGTTACAGAAAATTCGAAGCGTAGCGCGTATTCGGTGACGACTCCCTCAGGATTGACTAAGATCAATCCTGCACCTGCTCCAGTGGAGTTAGATGAACCATCCACTTACAGAGCCCAAAAACCTTCGAAAAGATCGGCACTCTCCTCGAGGAGGTTCGGTTGCAACCATGGGATGCCAGCCTCATCCTGTTCAAGCTTGGCTTCATCTGGAGTTTATCGGAGGAATCAAGGTTGGCTCCATCTAAGCTAGGAGCTCGGCGAACTGACTCTCTAATGTAACCCCATGAAAGAAGATCTAATGGCAAGGTTGGGCAATGTACAAAAAAGTACTTTTCTTTCTAGTTATGAATGGAAGAAGGGACACCTTTCAATAATTCCTTCTTACCGACCTGAAGGAAAAGTACCACCAATCCTTCATAGAAGGATGACGCTTAAAGATATAGAAATTCCTAAAAAGTGAAATAGTCGACTGGACTTTGGTCAATCGATAAAAAGAGAGAAAATCTATGATGAACCGAAAGAAGTTCGGTATGATAGATGCAAAGGAGATATTTAAAAACTGGAAGAGGACGACTACGAATGGGGGCAGCGGGAATCTAAGCGCAGTGTGCAAAGCTTCTAAGTACAAATAAAACTGGCCGATCGGGGGAGAACTGACATGATCGTCGGAGTTGGAGAGTTCAAGGTCATATTCTGGAGGGATTCTATATTAGATTCAGATTAGAAAAAGATCGTCCGAGATAAGGATGGACGGAATGGTGTCTGGAGCTAAAGACGAGCGGGACATATTTCTAGGTTCTACCTCAATCAGGGGTATAGAATCAAAGAAGGTTGGTCCAGACGAGCTTTGCGAACCGATAGAGTGAAAAGTTTTGAAAGACATTCGGATCAAGATGAACCTCAAGAAAATCCTTCCAAAAAAATCAAAAAATCAGGAAGACAAGGAGCCAAAAATGATAAGCACGAATAACCTAAGAGAAGGATTAGAAAACTAACCTAAACTATTCGAGGAGGATGAAAGGACAACAGATGCGATGAGGATCAATTGAAAGGATGTCTGGAGCTCAGGAAGGCGAGAGAAGAATGAGACCCATGGAAAGAAGACGAACAGGAGCCAAAGGAAGAAGAAGACTCGGGTAGGGATGACTTTTGAATAATAGGAGAAGGCCTTAAATAGCTAGAGGCAATCCAAAGCAGTTATAATTGTGGATCGACTTCAGTCGATTTACATGTGCCGCATGTCCCACTCATCATGATAGAAAAGCAGCGACGAGCGGAGTCTTTATGGCATCGTGCCTGTGGTAGAGTTTCAGTGGAAGATTTGAAGCATCATCTTTTTAGACTCGTTTCAAACTTAGAAAGTTTCAGTGCCAGCATGGTAAACATCAAAATGCCTCGTTCTGATAAGCATGGAAACCCGGGACCAGACTTCAGCCATCGTTTTTTTTCTTCCTTTCTTCAAATTTCAAACTCGAAAGTAGGGAGACTATTGTTGGGGATAAATCCCGCTTCCATTGAAGTCCAATCTGATGCTTAGTCTAATGTAACTTTTAATCATGGAAGAGCTTCAATCAAAAACTCTTCCTCCAGCGGCCGAACTTCTTTCGGACTCCTCCAATGGCCGAACTCCTTCCAGACTCGTCTAGCAGCCGAATTCTCTGTAGTCATCTAGGAAGGTCTCCACATGAGTCCGATCTCATATACGGCATGAATCGACTCTCATTCGGACTATCTTAAAGGAGTCTAAACTTCTCTAAAATTAATACAACTCAAAGGTCATCACTAACTGACGTTCATCCCTCCAAATTTTGACTATCAAATCTCAAATGGACTGGCATCTCACGACAACAAACACTATCTTTCATTACAAATTTCACGTGGCCCCGAGCGGCCCACTATCCGATAGTTACGGCTATCACTATTAGTTTATTACAGGCTCCGTCAATAAAAGAAATCCTTCAGATATGTTTTCTCTAGACTCTCTTCTTCTTTCTAAAAACTCTGCAACTTTTTTGATTGAGCACTCCATTTCTGTTGGCCGAAAAAGCTAACTTGATCGTCAAAAGATCCTACCGAAGCCACCACCTCGGGCTTTGAACGAGACTTGTTTTGCAGATCATCGCCGGCAACCTCATCTTTTCCAACTCCAGTACTTCTCCGATGGCAACCAAATTTTGTACCAACAGGATTGATCGAAAACTCTTCCTCCAACAGTCAAACTCTTTCTGGACTCCTCCAGCAGCTGAACTCTTTCTGGACTCCTCCAGCGGTCAAACTTTCTGCAGTCATCTAGGAAGATCTCCGCATGAGTTCGATCTCGTACACGGCATGAACCGACCGTCATCCAAACTATCTTAGAAGAGTTCAAACTCCTTTAGAATTGATATAGCTCAAAGGTTATCACCAACTGACGCCCATCCCTCCAAATTTTGACTATCAAATCTCAAATGGACTGGCATCTTACGACAACAAACACTATCTTTCATAACAAACTCCACGTGGCCTCGAGCGGCTCACTATCTGATAGTTATGACTGTTACTATCAGTTTGTTACAAGCTCCGTCTATAAAAGGAACCCTCTAGATACGTTTTCTCTAGGCTCTTTTCTCCCTCCCGAAAACTCTACAACTTTCTTGACTGAGCACTCCATTTCTATTGACCGAAAAAGCTAACTTGACCGTCGGAGGTTCTTGCCAAAGTCACCACCCCAGACTCTGAACGAAACTTATTTTATAGATCACCGACAGCAACCTCGTCTTCTCCAACTCTAGCACTTCTCCGATGATAATCAGATTTTGCACCAATAGGATTGGCGCTGGAGGATGGGACCTCTGTTCTTAAGGATCTCTTGTTCTTAAAGGAGTGCTCAGCAGCGATCCCTCTTCTTCCTCTCAAAAGTTCTTTCTAAAAAAATACCTCCCACGGTAATGATATTTGCATTGATCCTATTTTTTTTCAAACGATTATGTAGGAACCAATCCCGTCGAACTTCAAGCTTCCGTAGTTTGAGAGTTACGATGGAACCACCAATCCAGTGAACCATTTGAAGGCCTTTCGGATAATGATGCTGCTCCACAGTGCGTCAGATATCATTCTGTGCTGGGCTTTTCCATCCACCCTCAAGAGAGCCGTCAGGAACTGATACTTGGTACTTAAGTCGGGTACCATCTTTTTCTTCGATCAAATGAGCCATCAGTATATGGCTCATTTCGTTAGCAGCCGACGTTCCCACCGAGATTTGAATTTTTTGATGAATATCAAGTAGAAGGAGGAAGAATATATCCGGGCTTATGTCATCCAATTTAATACTGCTGCATTGGAGGTCCGAAATCTGACCCAGTCTGTTGTAATGATCATGCTTAAGGATGGTCTTCAAAAAAAATGATTTATTGTTCTTCTTGGAGAAGAAGTATCCTAGAAATTTTGCCGATATGCTGGCCCAGGCTGAAAGTTATGCCCGAGCTGAAGAGGCCTTTAAGGCTCAGGATAATGAAACCACCCAAGAGCGACAGACGGATGAACCAAATGCGTCCGTAGTTGGAGAGAAATCGAGCGGAGCTCGGCTATGCTTCAGGACTTCTCCGGAGTGCAAGCGGGCTCGGACCCCTATCCGAGCCCAGAGGTGAAGAAGCCCGGATAGAAGGACACGACAGAGCTCTTCCTTCAGAAAATTTTATAACTATGTTCCTTTCAATGCTCCAAAAACTCAAAAACTGATGGAGATCAGGAATCAATTATCGAGATCGAAAAGAATACGCACTCATCCCGACAAATACAATCCTAGCAAGTTCTGCCTCTACCATCGCAATCACAATCATGATACAGAAGAGTGCATCCAGCTCTAGGACAAGATCGAGGAGCTTATCAAGCGCGGTAGGCTGGGTCGGTTCCTACGATGTTGATCAGAAGGATGGAATGATCGATCGAGAGCACCCCCACCGTCAGAACCTCCGAGGGGCAGGGAGCAGTAAGAAGATCGGCCCCTGATCGGCAACATTAATACTATCTCCGGAGGACCTCAGCGAGGGGAGGCTAGTAGGTCGGTCGAGGTCAGAAAGAGATGAAGAACTGAAGAGCCTATCGCTTTCACCAATGAGGATGCTTAAGAAGTCTGGTTTTCGCACAATGACGTGGTTGTAATTTTTTTAAATGATGCTGATTTTGATGTATGCCGCACTTTGATAGATAATAGAAGTTCTGCTGATGTTCTGTACTATGATGCTTTCTTTAAAATGTCCATATCCAATAATCATTTGGGATCCATAAGCTCTCCGTTGGTTGGCTTCACTGGTGATGTTATGTCGGCGGAGGGAATGATAAATCTAGGCGTGACTGCAGGACAATTTTCAAAGCAGGCCAAGATGTGGGTCAACTTTTTGGTGGTAAAAGCTTCCTCTACTTACAATGCAATCCTCAGCCGATCTGGTCTAAATGCACTATGAGTCGTAGTGTCGATCTATTACTTAAAAATAAAATTTTTAACAAACAATGAAATAGGTGAAATTAGAGGCGATCAAAAGTTAGCCCGACACTGCTACTCCATTGTCTTACAATATGGCACTCAACTTGACCTTTGCTCAGTTGACGGACTTGATGTCCGTGATGATCTTACCGAAAAATGGGGCGAGCCCATAGAAGATCTTGTGATCGTCCTCTTGAATGATGGAAATGCGGAGCATACGGTGCAGATTGGCTCCAATCTGGAGGATGAAGTTTGGAAGCAACTTATCGTCTTTTTACGGAGGAATGTCGATGTCTTCGTCTGAGTTTCGATGGATATACCCAGGATTGACGTCAAGGTTATGGAACATCGACTGGCTGTTGATCTCAAGCATCAATCAGTGAAAGAAAAAGTTCGGAGCTACGTACTAGAAAGGCAGAAGGCAATAGCAGAAGAAGTCGATAAGCTTCTCAACATAAAATTTATTCGAGAAATCAGCTATCCGACTTGGATCTCTAACGTGGTCCTGATCAAGAAGGCCAACGGCAAGTGGAGAATGTATATAGACTTCAAAAAGCCAAATAAAGTCTGTCCAAAAGATAGCTATCCTCTATCTAGGATTGATCAACTGATGGATGCAACCTCGGACCACGAGCTCCTCACCTTCATGGATACCTTTTTTGGCTATAATCAAATACGGATGGTGTCGGAGGACGAGAAAAAAACTACTTTTGTTATTGACCATGGTCATTACTGTTACAGGGTTATGCCTTTTGGACTCAAGAATGCAGGAGTAACATACCAACGCCTGATCAACAAAATCTTCAAGGAGTAAATCGACCATAATATGGAGGTGTATGTGGATGACATGCTAGTCAAAAGTCGAGCTTCAATAAACCACATTGTCGATCTCAAAGAAATCTTCAGTGTGCTCAAAAAGTATAAAATAAAACTGAATCCGATCAAGTGCACCTTTGGTGTGACCTCAGAGAAATTTTTGAGGTTTATGGTGTCGAGATGCGGGATCGAAGTAAATTCAGAGAAAATTCAAGCTATTCAGAAGATGATTGCTCCAAAAACGATCAAAGAAGTTCAATGTCTGACTGAAAAAGTGACATCCCTAAATTGCTTCATCTCAAGTTTGGCCGAGTGATGCATGTCCTTCTTTCAAGTTCTCAAGCAACCAAAGAACTTTTGCTGGACGACGGAGTGCCAACAAATATTTGAGGAGCTTAAAAATTACCTCGACTCACCTCCACTACTAGCTAAGCCTGAACCCAGAGAAGAATTATTTTTGTACCTAGCAGCCTCCTTGGTGGCCTTGGTAGCAGTCCTGATCAAGGAGGAAGCAAAAATGCAGCGATCAGTCTACTATATAAGTCGGATCCTGAGGGATGAAAAGATCAGATACTTTAAATTAGAAAAATTGACTTACTCTCTTCTAATCGCTGCTAGAAGACTCCGACCTTACTTTCAGGGACACATCATAACGGTTCTCACGGATCCACCAATAAAAGCAGTCCTTCGTCGAACGGATGCTTTCGAAAGAATCACAAAATAGGCAATCGAATTCACAAAGTTTAACATTAATTATCGACCTCGGCCATCGATCAAAGCTCAGATATTGGCAGATTTTGTAGCAGAATGTACCATTCCAGATGAAGCCGAGCTTGAACAGGATGAGGCCAGCATCTCGTGGTTGCAATCGAACCTCTTCGAGGAGAGTGCCGATCTTTTCGAAGATTTTTGGGTTCCTTACGTAGATGGTTCATCCAACTCTGCCGGAGGAAGAATTTTCGATCGAAGCTCTTCCATGATTAACAGTTATATTAGGCTAAGCATCAGTCAAGAAAGTTGCAGAATTTTTGGAAGAAAGAGAGAGCCTAGAGAAAATATATCTAGGGGGTCTCTTTTATAGATGAAGCCTATAATAAACTGATAGTAACGGCCGTAACTATCAGGTAGTAGGCCGCTTGGGGCCACGTAGAGTTTGTTATGGAAGATAGTGTTTGTTGTCGTGAGATGCCAGTCCGTTTGAGATTTGATAGTCAAAATTTGGAAGGATGGACATCTGTTGGTGATGACCTTTGAGCTGTATCAATTCTAGAGGAGTTCGGACTCCTCTAAAGTAGTCCGGATGAGGACCGATTTATGTCGTGTAGGAGATCGGACTCGTGCGGAGACCTTCCTAAATGACCATGGGGAGTTCGGCTGCTGGAGAAATCCGGAAGAAATTCGGCTGTTGGATGGAGAGTTTCCGATCGAAGCTCTTCTGTGATTAACAATTACATTAGGCTAAGCATTAGACTGGACTTTGACGGGAGCGGGATTTATCCCCAACAAAAGATATCAAGAGGTTCTTTTCCTCTGACTTTTCCACACTAATGTAGTGGCCACTATTTCTCTACTAGGTTTTTGATCTTATTATGAATACTAAAAGCTTCTAATCCTTCACTAACAAAATATACTTAACTCATTCTTGTATAGTCATCAGCCAAAGGGAGAGGATTCACTGGCTGATTTGCATCCTAGCTCTAACAATGCTTTCACTCTCCATGATTTTCTTGCACTAAATGATAATATTTCCCATAGACAGAACCTTTAAGTGCACTTTCACATTCCTTAGTGTAAGCTACATTACCCATCATGCTTGGTAGGAAATTTCAAGACAGTGGAAGTGGAAGTGCTCGGACGTCTGATGTCGTAACAATGAGTTAAAACTTCTTTCATTGTCACAATTGAATAAGAAAATTCCTATTATTCTAAATCTTTGGCTTCAAAGCTATTTGATAAGTCTAATTCTTGTCATATATGATGCAAAATTCTCCTTGAAAGAAGATCCATCCATCATCATGTAGCCAAAACTCGATAGACTTCGCTTCAAGTTTAAAGCTAAAAGAACAGTACCATTGATGTACTTCTTTCCTTTCTTGATGGCAATGGCCATTGATCCTTTTGTTTACTAACTATTAATGGGCTATCAAGTGATGTAGTTGATATATTCATTTTGCAAAACATACTCCTTCCCAACCGTATGATTGATATTGCAGGTAGATATGTGCCATTTATCATTCATATCCTTTTCAATTGTTATTTTAGGATAGTAGGTCAAATATTATTCTAAAATGGAAAGCATTCTTTGCATGACTAAATCTTCTATAATTTTGGCATTGTGGCTTTCCACAATGCCAACTCTGCTTCTCTGGATTTTATCTAAGATTAATTTTCAGATACAAAACCTTTAAAAGAGATTTGAAAGCTTGGCATCATCTTTTAGAACCTGATTTTTTTTTTAATTATCTATAATTTTTTTATATATGTTATATAATCTATATTAGTTTCTAATTATTACAAAATAAATTTGAGGTAACTTTCTGTTGCCTCCATTTTTCCTTCAAAAAAAAAAAAAAAAACTCTGCTTCTCTGGATGACTCGCCTTCTTGCATGAGCACTTGGTTGGAATTTTTTTTTGGCCTTTCATTTTAAATTCCTACATTCCAATATTCATCTCCATGTTGTTTCAATTGTTCATCCTTTATCTCTTGAATTTTGGTATCATATCTTGAGCTCAGATTGAAAGACACTTTCCATTGACAATTTATTACATCTAAGCAATCTTCATTCATGTGCTTATAGAGAGTATGACACCTTGATTACTAACAAAGTTGTTTTAACCTTTGGTTCTTAAAGGCCACCAATTCGAATCATATTTTTAATGAGATTGATTAATAATTTTCTGCAATTATTTGATTATTGATATTTTCTCCATGAACTCTTATTTAATTCACTGTCTTAATTGTTCTAGAAAAATAATCTACGGCATTCCTGAATTTTTGAGATTTTCAACTATTGTTAGTTTACCAGTCCATTCATTGGCCTTGCACCTGGAACTACTCCTTTAAAGCATCTTATTCCTTCTTTGCTCTTGTAGTCCCAACAATTGGTGAAAATATGGTCCACAATGAAGATAGACCCTTTCATTCCTGTGTTTATTTTATTTTTATATCCTGTGTGTTTTAGAAAGTAAAAGGAATCATGAATGAACTGTGCTTTATTATTCAAATATGCATGGCGATGCATGTTTTATTATTAGCTTGCTGTTATGCTACAAAAATGTCTTGTTCTTAGGTTACTGTTGCTTGTCACAGAAAAGGACGTGGTTTGGCTATTATTGTTCTTTTAATTTTTTTTTTTTTTATCCCTATAAATTTGTAATCTGATAGTTAGACACCGACAAATAGTTTTAGTAATCTAGTCAGCAGTAAAAAATAGTCCAAACAAAGCCAAAAAAAATGGACATGGATGGAATAAAATGCTCGAAACTAAACGAACCAAAGCAGTCAAAAAGGAATATCAGGACACTCTGGCCAAGTTTCGAGCTGTTAAGCAAGATCCTGTTTGGTTCAGCGTCAGTAGGTCTAGCGGCAGCCCGTTCACGCCATTTTCTTTTGGTGAGCCATTTCGACAATTCATTTTGGCATCAGTTCAGGCCAACCAAAATTCCTGAAGTGGATTCTTAATGAACCGATTCGCCTTCGGATATATGATTACGAGCAGCAAATTAAGCTGCCCAATCTTTTCGTTCCTCCATAATTTCCTGGGCTTTTTCTCTCCTCTCAACTTCCTCTCCAACAACTACACTTTTCTCTCCACTCTTCTTCGTATCCTCTCCCATCATTTTTCTTTTAACCGGTCGGAATCTACTCTGATTCGAGTTTGGGCTACAATGGATCTGTCATCCGTGTACTACTACAATCCGTGTAATGCACGACGGCCATAATCCTAACTCTTCTTCAACTTCTTCAATCTCCTCGCTTTTGTTGGTGATGCCTATCAAGATTCCGATCTATAATCCTTTGTGCAATATACTGCAAATATCCTCTTGAAACAGTGCCAGAAGATTGGAGTCCAATCAATTAAGAAATATGAGGAAGAAATCTCTAATTAATATCACACATATAAATCGACTCTCATTGGTAAGGAAAAACAAACAATCTGAAAAAAAATATATATATATTTTAAGGGTCCTCTGTCCATGGTATTAAACCTTATAAATCCGAAACATTCCTTAGATCCTAGGAAGTGCCGTTCATGTTGTGAGCGTTAACAAGTTGTTGGCCCACCCAAACATCTCTCGTTGAATAAGCTGGGAACGGATGGGACAGCCTCTAAAATTAGCACGTCATGTCGTGTTTCATGCGGGCTCCATTCCGAATCTATTTGGGATCGTGACATTAATTTTTCTATACGGATTCTCTGCTGTACACTATACCATGCGGTGCACAGCATATGTCGTATGAATGGATACACGCTTATTATAAATGAACGTTGAATAATATACTGTACACCGCACCGTGCGGTGCACAGGGAACCCGCGCTCTTAATTTTAATTTTAAGGTCTAAATCAACCGTTTATCGCCAAAGCAATGAAAAGATTCCTAAATAGCATCCCTCCAGTCGTTGGGAGCCCATCATTCTAGGAAGACTCCCTGTAAAATCTCGTGAACGAGTCATACGACTGATTTTTGGCGCCATGAACTCCGTTCATACCTCATATTCTCTCCCTCTTCGACTAGATTACAGAAAAAACTGGCTCCTCCAAACATTAATCACCAGGTCTTAGTTCTCTCTCCCAACAAGACTTGTTTTATAGATTCAACGAGCTCATTAACTCACCCCACCAAAGAAAACCAATGGGCTCAGAAGCCGCCCCCAACCGGCTCCGCATCTTCTTCTTCCCCTACATGGCCGCCGGCCACATGATCCCAATGCTCGACATGGCCAAGCTCTTTGCTGGCCGTCGTGTCGCCTCCACGATCATCATCACGCCCTCTAATACTGCTCTTGTCACTTCCACCATCCGACGCGCCAACTCCAATTCCATCTCCCTCCTCTGCCTCCCTCTCCCTTCTCCAGTCCACACAGGCCTCCCCGATGGCTGGGATTCCTCCGCTTCGATCGGCCACCTCGACTTCCAAACCGTCCACCACGCCATCGCCCTTCTGCGCCGCCCCCTCCACCACCTTCTTGCAGACCACCAGCCGGACTGTCTCATCTCTGACATGTTCCTCCCATGGACTGCCGACGTCGCCCATGAGCTTGGCATCCCACGACTCATCTTCCATGGCATGGGTTTCTTCTCCCTCTGTGTGCTGCACCACCTCGAGCACTACAGACCTCAAGACAACGTTTCTAGCGATGATGAGCCATTTATCGTGCCCGGCCCGGTCGAAATGACACGATCGCAGCTCCCTGCACCACTCAAATCCAACACCGACTTCAACAGGCTCTTGGAGAGGATGCACGAGGCCGAGGCCAAGAGCTATGGCGTGGTAGTTAACAGCTGCTACGAAATGGAGCCCCAGTATGCCGAGCACTACACCAAAATCATTGGAAAGAAGGCATGGTGCGTCGGACCGGTCTCCTTGTGCAGCGAGAGCGGCACCCATAAGGTGGAGAGAGTAGGGGAGAGAGTTTCTGTAGACCATGGTGGCTGTTTGGCTTGGCTGGACTCCAAGAAGCCCGAGTCGGTCCTTTATGTTTGCTTTGGTAGTCTTATCCAATTTACCGCGGCTCAGCTTCGGGAAATTGCACTGGGCCTCGAGGCCTCCGGGCGGGCATTCGTTTGGGTGGTGAGCGCAGAAGGTACCGAGGCGGTGTCAGAAGGATTGCAGGAGAGGAGCGAGGGGAGGGGCATGATCATAAGAGGATGGGCGCCGCAGGTGCTGATACTGAACCACGAGGCGGTGGGAGGCTTTCTGACGCACTGTGGATGGAACTCGGTGCTCGAAGGGGTGAGCGCCGGCGTGCCGATGGTCACATGGCCGATATTTTCCGATCAGCCGTTCAACGAGAAACTGGTGGTCGATGTGTTGGAGATCGGGGTCCGAGTTGGGGCGAGGATTGCAGGAGAAGAAGGGGATCAGGAGGTGGTGGTGAAGAGTGAGAAGATTGAGAGAGCGGTGGATTGGGTGATGGGGAGTGGAGAGGAGGCGGACAGGAGGAGGACAAGAGCGAGGAGGTTGGGTGAGGTAGCAAGACGAGCCGTGGGGGAAGGGGGTTCATCTTGCAAGGACATGGGCAGGCTGATGGAGGAGTTGATGCTGGCACCCGAACGGGTGAGAGAGTGACCTGGCTTCTTCAGCTTAGGGTAGCTTATGATTGGCTGGGCTGGGCTATGTTTCCCTTGCAACGTAGAGCATGATAGTAATTAAGTGGCATGTAATTAGAAATATTATTGTTCTATCACATCAGCAAGTATAATATCTCATGTACGAGAATATTGTTACTTTGGTAGACTAGTGGCATATTTTTTACTTTGGTAGTAATGAATAACTTATAAATTTGTTACGTGCCTTGCCTCTTTATACAAAATTATCCGTGTAATATGTGATTTCTATGAAAGTATTTCAAGAAAGAAACTTTGCTTCACTTAAGTATTTAGGCATGATATATTGCTTTTTATACAAAATATATTTAAGCATTGTTCAGGAACTGAGGATAGATTCATGTGATGCTTCTCATGAATGTTAATGGCAAAAAGTTACAAGACAAATTGGATAGGGAGGATGGATTTTAGGGATCAAATCAGTCTATCAAGAGTCTGGATGATGATCATTTTTTAGATGGGATTTAGTAATTAGGAGAACTAGAAAACATGAAATTAGGGGTAGGATTTTCATCAACGCATTGTAATTTTTTTTTTCTTTTTTTCAACTAAGAGCTCATTGCAATTATTTTCTCATTTCTTTTTTTTTTAAATCTTAGAAGTAGCAGGGCTACCATCCAGAATTTATTAAAGAAAACTGAACGAGAGAGTCAAAGTTCAAAGCTTAATCAGCAAAGAAGCTACTGATAGAAAAAAACAGAGAACAAATACAGTGGAGATTTCAGACATTTTACAGCTTCTTGCATCTTTCTTGTTTTATTGATACGAAGAGTTGTAAGAATCCAACATCCAGCAACAGGTAAAGACATCTTAAGAACCTAAGCCACCTGCAATCAGAATTTCATATCCAGAGTGCAGCAATGTGAATTAATTTATTTTTAGTGTCAGAAGCAAAATTGAGCAAATTCAGAGTATCTACCATGTGGAATCAAAAAAGAAAGGAAAAAAAAACAAAGACTAGTTTTTGAAGATATTTTGACTCATGACATTCTGACTCATGACGATACTTTATTCGATGGACCTCCGGTCCATGATAATCGTATAGGATTTAATTTCTAATTTAATTATTATTTAATTAAATTTAATTTTTTGGATTAAGTCGTAAATTAATTATAGTAAACTTAATTAATTAAATAAAATTTAAATTAAAATTTTTATTTTAATCAAAATTAAATCTTTTGATAGAACGAGATAAGTGCAGAAATAAATAGAAGTAGTTTGGTTCATTTTCTTCAACTCTTAGGAGAGTAACGATTTTCATCAATCATCCGCATAAAGATGGAAGCTGAGAAAAAAGAAGACTAGCTGTCTGCAAAAGACGAATCTGATATTTTGCGGATTACGTGATCTTCGCGATGGTGAGACGATGGTATAAGATATATTTTATTTTGATTTTATATGAATATTAAAGTATTATTCAAATATAAAAATTTAAATTATCTAACATATGGTATCACAACCAAGAATTCATGCTTTGTGTTCATATAAATTTTTTTTAATTTTTTTTTAAAAATTAAAATCATGGTTTCTTAATTTTTGAAATTAATTAAAATTTAAAAATTAAATTAAAGATTTATTAATTTTTAAAATATAAAAAATAAAAAAAATTAGGGCCGACGGCACCGACCGACCCACGCCGTCAGGCAAACGGGGCAGCAGCCACGACTGCCATGCCGGCGGCAGGCCGTAGCTACGACCGCCACTGCTCATGGCGGGGACGACCGCGGAGCGCGCCGCTCACCATTTCTGCGGCTGCGAGAACCGCGATTTTTTGCTGCGGTGCAAGGGGAGACGGCGGCAAAAGGATGGGGCGGTGGCGGCAGTGGGTCACGGGCGGACAGGGAGCTCTTGCTCCCCAGCGGCGGCAACAGCATCGCCGCACGCAGGCATTGGGTTCGGCTGCATAAACAGTGGCTTCCACCGCGACTGTGGGGGGCGGCGCCCGGTCCGCCGCCCTTTCTTGTGGCCCCTCCGGTGGCCGAGACGGCTGCCGATGCCTCGTTGGCGGTCGATTAAGGCCGATCAAGCGACGGCCATGGGGGGTTTGAAGCTTTTGATCAGGGAAGAAGGAAAGTCCTTATTGGATCCGGGTTTTGGGTCCAAACCCGAAACCCGTAATCCGGCTAGGACCCATTCAATAAAAAAAAGGGACTTTTATACTTAACCCTAGAAAGTTTAAATTCTGAAAGCGTCTAATTTTCAGTTTTAGCATTTTTGCAATTTAGTCCTTTAAAATAATTCTTCATTTTAGCCCTTGATAAGTAATAAATTATATTAAAACTCTTGCAGTTTTTCTGAATAATTTTTATCGCTGCTGTTTTACAGAAAAGATCCTATATTTCTATTATTTATGGTTAAATTCTTTAATTTTAAAATTTTTGATAAAATTCTTATAACTTGATCATTTTTTTATTCGATTTGAGCGATTTTTGAACCGTTGGACTTGTGATGATTTGAAAAATATTATGATTAAAATTTTTATATAAAATAAAATATTTAAATAATTAAATATTTATTTAATTAATAATTTTGCTTATTATTATACTATTCAAGTGTATTTTCACGTAGCTCAAAAAGGCCCAGAGCACTATGTGGATTTTGGGTAGCCAAGTTACCGAGGGCTAATGATTTTCTCTCATTATAGTTTAGAAATTACATAAAAGTATATCTATCACAGTAAACTCAGACGTGACTGTAATTTGATACAAAATTAATAGTAAAAAGTTGACTAACTTGAATTGCATCAAGACGGAAAGTTCTACACCCAAAGATGGGAATAATCTTGGATTTTTATAATCATAGTTAGTTAAACTACTGAAAGTGTAACTAATATAATGGGTCATAGTTTAAACATGAATTATATGAAGGAAAATCCTGATTTTCCGGTCCAGGTTCGTCCAGATCTGATTAGATCAAGAGATATATTTCAAAAATTTTCTCTTGATCTCAATCAGATCTTGATATATTTCAGATCTGATTCTTATTATTTTAATAAATAAAATAAAATAACATAAATTAAATTAAATTTAATTTACCTGATTTGGGTAATCCTATTATCGTGTAGATGATCCTGATTGCAGCGGAAGGTTCTGGATCTTAGCCACGCAAGTGCCTGGCCTCTACCGGTATCCACTCGGGTTGGATTTGGAGATCCTCTTCTTCTCTATCACACCTCCAAAAATCAGATCTGGATCTGATCTGGAGGATCTTCAAAACTCTTTTGAAGATCAGCAGTCGTCCTTTTGCAGCAGCGCAGCCTTCTTGCTTTTGATCGCCTTTCCTTTGATCTGAATCGCACCAACCTAAATCCAAAACACTTTTGGACGTGGAGAGCAAGGGGAGAAGAGACTATGGCATGGAGAAGGAGGGGAGAGGCAGCCTTGGGGCGTGGGAAATCTCTATTCAATCTTAGAATTAGGGTTGGGCGCAGGGTCTTATTTATAGACCTCTTGTGATCCAACTCCTCTTCCTTCTCCAACCAATCACAACCCTTTGTGAAATCAGATCTAAATCTGATTGGTTGGAATAGAGACCCCTGGATTCCTCCTTAGAGGGCGCCTAAGACCAGTCAAACTGGATTCTTAGTAGAACTCTGAATTGGAATCCAAAAGGGAGATGGAGTCCTTGTCCAACAAGGACTCCTAGGCGCCTCCTACTTGGGCTCACGCCACCCTTGGCGTGCGCCCTTCTCCTTGCCAGGTTCTGGCAGGGGGACAAGGCCCCCACCAGCTCTCCAATAGGTGCATGACATGTGGTCAAAAGTCAAAGTGTCAATGGTCAACGTTTGACCAGTCAAAGGTAGACTTTTGACCAAAGTCAAAGAACAAGAAATGGCAGGTGACCAAAAATGGCAGGTAATGTCTTACAAAATAAGACAACCTATTTCTGACTTGGACAACCTCCAGTCAGACCATATGAAGGCCTCTGATTGAGCACAAACTCCTTTGGCTCAGTCAGGACAACTTATTTATGATAGTAAAAGAAGAACGTTAGGTTCAATCGAGTGCTAGCACGATTTCCTTGAACCTAATTGAATCTCATTCAGATCAATTGAACTAGATCAGTTCAATTGATGATCACCAGATTCAAACCCTTGTTTGTGTGACCCAGTTAGGTTCAGTTCTGTATGGTAATGGGATATGTCATGATCTCTATCATCGACATCATCGAAACTCCTTTCGATGGATCAGAACTCTTCTGATTCGAACAGCTAGAATGATCGATCATCTAAATCATTCTAATTGCTCCCAAAATCCACCAGTGACACCTAGCAGTATATGGTGGCAACCCATCAGAGCTGAATGCGAACCTCTTGGTGCAGCTACCTGTGTGATTAAGTTCTTCTATCTTGAGCCCCGATCAGATTAGGGTTAAGGTGAACTCGTCAAACCCTAGTCTCTGTCATATGATGTAATCATTCGATTCGAGTCCAATGTGAAAATCTAAATAGAAACTCTTTCTATTATTTCACTCTGCCATGGCCATGGGCTTCTGGACTTGATTCTCATGATCATCATAGGGCTGCTCCTCTACCACCGAGGTAGATAGATTCCATCTTGATGCAATCCAGTTCCTACAATGAACATGCTATAGCCAACATACACCTCAGGGTTCCATATGGCTAGGAGACCGAGTAATGGTGTAGTCAAACTATAACACCCTCAAGGTGAACTGCCGATGCATCCTCAGGTCAAAGAACCAGACACACTACTGCAGCATCGAGTCAGTCATTGACGAGAAGGTAGACTTCCTAATGACTACTCGAGGTGGTCACGCTCAGTGCCCTCGTTCTCTAACGAGTACCTGTACTCTCGCTCCGGTGTCTCCACACCGTAGACTCAAGACTCATCTACTAAAGAGAAGCGATTGTACACCAACCTTCCGGATCAATCACCATCCTCGTGATGATCCTATGGTCGGGAGCATTTTATGAGTTAATAATGATTATTCATGTCTTAAATTTTCAACTCTTGAAAATATGAATTATCATTACCATTAACTCAAAGGATGTATCACAGACACTAAATACACATATGTGATAGAAAATAATCCATTTTATTAATTATAGTCAAAATTATAATTTTGCCCCTAGAAGTGTATTACAAGTGTCAGCCAATTCTGGCTTCTAGGGCACATATATCTAACAATCTTCCCACTTGTCCTAAAGCCAATTGGCTACAAGTCTAAGTCCCATCTTCTCAAGGTGGGCTTCGATCTTCTGCTGGCCCAACGGCTTTGTAAGTGGGTCTGCCACATTATCTACGGAGTTGACTCTCTTGACCTCAACGTAACCTTTCTCAAGGTAATCGCGGATGAGATGGTATCACCGTTTGCTTGGAACTCTTCCAGCACAAACAGTCTGCCAGATGTCGACTTTCGATCATCTATATCGGACATGAAATCCGAGTCTGTGTATCCCTGGACTTGGAGTTCTCCATTACCAAAGACCAACATCATATCCTTAGTTCTTCTCAAGTACTTAAGGATACATTTCACAGAAGTCCAGTGTTCTTCACCTGGATTTGACTGATATCTGCTTGTGACACTCACAGCATGGGCTATATCAGGTCGTGTACATAGCATGGCATACATGAGGCTCCCTATTGCAGAAGCATAAGGGATCTTGCTCATGCGTTCTATTTCCTCAGGTGTGCTAGGGCACATCTTCTTGGAAAGATGAATACCATGTCTGAAGGGTATTAATCCCCTCTTAGAGTTTTCCATACTAAACCTCTTTAGTACTTTCCTCTATGTACATCTTCTGTGAAAGTCCTAGCATCCTATTCGGTCTATCCCTATAGACCTTAATTCCTAGAATAAAGGATGCTTCACCTAGGTCTTTCATGGAGAATTCCTTGGACAACCATATCTTGACTGATGTCAACATGGGAATATCATTCCCAATAAGGAGGATGTCATCCACGTACAATACGAGGAAGACAACAGCGCTCCCACTGACCCTTTTTGAAAACACATGGTTCCTCTTCATTTTTTTGATGAAACCAAACTTTTTGATCACATCATTGAAACGAGTGTTCCAGCTCCGAGATGCTTGCTTAAGTCCATATATGGACCTTTGCAGCTTGCAAACCTTGTGATCAGTATCACTGGATGTGAAACCTAGCGGCTGTTCCATATAGATATCTTCCTCAAGATATCCATTTAGGAATGCCGTTTTCACGTCCATTTGCCATATTTCATAATCGAAATAGGCTGCAACGGCAAGCAATGTGCGGATGGATTTTAGCATAGCTACTGGGGAAAAGGTATCCTGATAGTCAATGCCTTCGCGTTGACTATAACCTTTTGCCACTAGTCTAGCCTTGAATGTCTCCACATTCCCATCTGCACCAATCTTTCTCTTGAAGATCCATTTACACCCAATAGGTACTATACCTTCTGGTGGATCTACCAAGGTCCAGACTTGGTTTGAGTGCATCGAGTCAATTTCTGACTTCATTGCCTCTAGCCATTTCTCGAAGTCGATATCTGATATCGCCTCGTTGTAGGTTTTGGGATCATCACCATGAGCACCATTACCTATGAGGAACATTTCCTCTACTATCCTCTGAAATAATACCTAAGTATCTTTCAGGGGGACGGAAAAACTCTTTCCGATCTACGAGGTGGAGGAGGTAGTGTTCTTATTGGCTCAACCTGATTTGGTTCCAATTGGTCCTTAGCTCGTTCTGCTTGTGAGACTTTCTCATCAAGCTTAATCTGCTTTCCAATGCCGCTATCTTGAATAAACTATTTTTCAAGAAAGATGGCATGTCGACTCACAATCACATTGTGGTCTTCTGGAATGTAGAAATAGTATCCTAATGACTCTTTAGGATATCCTATGAATCGAGCTCTAAAGGACCTAAACTCTAACTTGTCCGCTTGTTGTCTTTTGACATGAGCCGGACAACCCCAAATTCTGAGATGACTCAGACTTGGTTTCTTACCGTGCCATATCTCATACGGTGTGGTAGGAACGATTTTTAGAGGGAACCCTATTCAGTAAATAGATTGAAGTTAATAATGAATGTCCCCAAAGAAAATCTGGGAGGTCTGTGAAGCTCATCATGGATCGAACCATATCCAATAGAGTCCGATTTCTCCATTCTGAAACCCCGTTGAGTTGAGGTGTTCCTGGTGGAGTCCATTGAGAGACTATGCCATTTTCCTTAAGATAGTCTAGGAATTCTCGGCTAAGGTATTCACCTCCTCGATCTGATCGAAGAACCTTAATGGGTTTTCCAGTTTATTTTTCTACTTCATGTCTGAATTCTTTGAACTTTTCAAAGGCTTCAGACTTGTGTCTCATAAGATACACATACCCATACCTAGACAGATCATCGGTAAAGGTAATGAAGTAGACAAAATTGCCTCTAGCCGGCACATCAAATGGGCCGCACACATCAGTATGTACTAGGGCAAGGAGATCTGTGGCCCTCTCCCCATGTCCAACAAAAGGGAGTTTAGTCATTTTGCCTTGAAGACAAGATTCACAAGTTGGATATGACTCAAAAGTCAATGGACTCAATAGCCCATTTTTCTCCAATTTGTTAATCCTATCTTCTGCTATATGACCTAATCTCAGGTGCCATAGATATCTGTCGTTTGGACTATCCCTAGGTCGTTTGGCATTCACGTTTTGCTCGAATAATGAGCATACCATCCAGAAGGACCTTCTTCTTCTTGTTCTTCAGGTTGGCCAGGTAAGTAGGGCAGTTCCGCTTCCAATGGCCAGTCGCTTTTGCAATGGAAACACTTTTCCTTTGCCATCGACCTTCTTCTTCGGTTCTGCCTTCTTCTTCTTTGATCCTTCTACCTTTTGCTTTTTCACAGACTTCTTTTTCTTTCCATAAGACTTTCTTTTGGAAGAAGTCCATTCCATAGCAAGAACTGAGCCTTTAGAACCTTTCATAGAAAGCTCAGCGGTAACCAGCATATTCATTAACTCGGCCAAGGAATTTTGAAGTTTATGCATGTGGTAATTCATGATGAATTGCCCATATGCATCAGTCAAGGATTGCAGAATAATATCGTTCTGCAAATCCAAGTCCAACTTCACACCGAGCTTCTCAAGCTCTTCCATGTCCTTGATCATTGTCAGACAGTGATCTTGGACTGACTGCCCATCACGCATCTTAGCCTTAAAAAGTTATTTCGTGACTTGATATTTGGCTGCGCGACTCTGTTCACCAAACATCTCCTGCAGGTGAGCCAACATTTGGCGAGCAGTCCCGATATCTTCATGTTGGCGCTGGAGCTCATCAGACATCGAGCCCAACATGTAATATCTGGCCTTATTGTCTTCGTCAATCCATTTTTCCAGAGACGCTCTCTGTTCAGTGGATGGACGAGCTGGTAAGGTGGGAGGGTCCTGGTCCAAAACATGTGTTAACTTCTCTGAACCCAAAACAATTTTGTAGTTCCTGAGCCAATCTTTATAATTGGGTCCAGTCAGTCTATGTGTGTCTAGGATACGTGCCAGTGGGTTTGACGCAGACATATTCCTGTAGAGAGTCAAAGATTCTAGTTAGATACTGTAATTTTGACTTGACCAATTTGTTTAGGGATTTTATTTTTAAACAAATTAGCTTCCACTATTTTCTCGGATCCCTACACTCCCTCTGTAGAGATGCGAAAATCTCCGCGATTGATGATTTCTAGTGGGTGGTGCGGTCTCACCAACTGACTCATCACCTCACCTAACAGTTATTGGTGATGGGTTAGCCAATGAGTGAACAACTCTTGTTCAATGATTCTCTAATCATGGTGCACCCAAACTTGATCTCTAATTCATGAATCTCACCGTATCCAAAATATTGATCCACTCCTTAGTTAAGTCAGACCCACCATTTGCATAGACTGGGTTCCTAATTGGGTCTCTCACCGTATCCGAAATATTGAGCCCAACTCATCCTCCAGCCCATAGCATCCAATGCCTAATAGACATGGTTGCATCTTTCCGGTGCAACTGAGCCACTGTATCCAGCCGAGAACAATCAACCCCGGGAAGGGCCCGCACATCTACAATGGTGGAAGACCTCGGACTTAATCTTTTCTTAGGGAGAATTGATTCAGGTCTCATTAAACTAGACTTGGTTTAGTCATAACAATTATGACTAACCTAGTGGCATGGGTTAGCTCGGATTATTGACCACCTCAGATCAGAACTGTGTCAACAGATATGGCCAGGTAAGTGAGACCGGTGGAAGGAATATGCCATTAACTCGCACAAGAACGCATTCAGGTCGAGTAGCTTCCAATTAAAAACCAGTCGGTCGTCTATGCCAAACTTACCTTAGACACCAAATTGTTGAGTCAGAACCAATTGGGTTAGCCTACAATCCAGACTCTAACCTCTGAGCCTAATTAGGTCTTGCTTGATCGTGACTCGATCTTGACCCAGACTTAATCCTATTAGGCTGGTCAATTTAAGCATTGTTGATCCCATCTAACCAACTCTTGATTCGGTTTGATCAACCGCTTAGACCTAATTGAGCTACCCAAGCCCGAACCCAGTATTATGAATATGTCTTAGATCTGAAAATTCTCAATTTTAGATCTAATTAATATTTCATAAACTTAATTCTTAATTAAGTTGGGTTCATAAACAAAATATGCACAATAAATCCTAGGGTTTCAGGATCTAGGGTTTTGCAGAAAGTAAGTTTTGGGTTTCTGATTAAGGACGAACACGCAGCACCCCTACACGTCATAAGAACACCCCATCGAATGAAAAGAGAGGGCCTTTAAACCTTTCTTCGTTCTTATGACCGGACGGCCAAGAGGAACGCCTTAATCAGGAACATGTAAATCTACAAAACAGTTATAGATCTATATCATATATCTCATATACAAATTTAGATCTAATCAAGGCATATTTTGCATACATCTCATGTATCAAATCATGCATGTTTTCAGATCTAAATTATCTCATAATAATCTAAAAAATTAGATTTAAATTGATCTAATCAAAATAAATTCTAATCTAGACAATTATGTAGAACTATTCTACAACTAGTCTAGACATGCATCTAATCATATCTCATATGATATTTAAAATTAAATAATTTTTATTTGCTGTTTATCAGATGTTATTATAACACTTATAATATCAAAAAATAGTAAATAAAAGATCTAAAATATGATTTAATCAGATTAAATCAAAGACATGCAAAACTATTCTATAGAACTATTCTATTCTAGAACTAGTCATGCATATCTTCTAATGTTCTTAGATCCAAATCATTTAATTTTAATTTTTCTGATTTCAGATCTGATCACATCTCATGTGACATATCTGAAATCACTTTATTTTCTAATTAAAATAAAATTTAAAATCAGATCTAAATAATTTAGAACCATGGCTCTGATACCAGTTGAAGGGAAAATCCTGATTTCCGGTCCAGGTTCGTTCCAGATCTGATCAGATCAAGAGATATATTTCAAAAATTTTCTCTTTGATCTCAATCAGATCTTGATATATTTTAGATCTGATTCTTATTATTTTAATAAATAAAATAAAATAAAAGATAAATTAAATCAAATTTAATTTATCCTGATTTGGGTAATCCTATTACCCTGTAGATGATCCTGATTGCAGCGGAAGGTTCTGGATCTTAGCCACGCAAGCGCCTGGCCTCTACCGGTATCCACTCAGGTTGGATCTGGAGATCCTCTTCTTCTCTATCACACCTCCAAAAATTAGATCTGGATCTGATCTGGAGGATCTTCAAAACTCTTTTGAAGATCTGCAGTCGTCCTTTTGCAGCAGCGCAGCCTTCTTGCTTTTGATCGCCTTTCCTTGATCTGAATCGCACCAACCTAAATCCAAAACTACTTTTGGACGTGGAGAGCAAGGGGAGAAGAGACTATGGCGTGGAGAAGGAGGGGAGAGGTAGCCTTGGGGCGTGGGAAATCTCTATTCAATCTTAGAATTAGGGTTGGGCGCAGGGTCTTATTTATAGACCTCTTGTGATCCAACTCCTCTTCCTCTCAACCAATCACAATCCTTTGTGAAATCAGATCTAAATCTGATTGGTTGGAATAGAGACCCCTGGATTCCTCCTTAGAGGGTGCCTAAGACCAGTCAAACTTGATTCTTAGTAGAACTCTGATTGGAATCCAAAAGGGAGGTGGAGTCCTTGTCCAACAAGGACTCCTAGGCGCCTCCTACTTGGGCTCACGCCACCCTTGGCGTGCGCCCTTCTCCTTGCCAGGTTCTGGCAGGGGGACAGGCCCCCACCAGCTCTCCAATAGGTGCATGACATGTGGTCAAAAGTCAAAGGGTCAATGGTCAACGTTTGACCAGTCAAAGGTAGACTTTTGACCAAAGTCAAAGAACAAGAAATGGCAGGTGACCAAAAATGGCAGGTAATGTCTTACAAATAAGACAACCTATTCTGACTTGGACAACCTCCAGTCAGACCATATGAAGGCCTCTGATTGAGCACAAACTCCTTTGGCTCAGTCAGGATAACTTATTTATGATAGTAAAAGAAGAACGTTAGGTTCAATCGAGTGCTAGCACGATTTCCTTGAACCTAATTGAATCTCATTCAGATCAATTGAACTAGATCAGTTCAATTGATGATCACCAGATTCAAACCCTTGTTTGTGTGACCCAGTTAGGTTCAGTTCTGTATGGTAATGAGATATGTCATGATCTCTATCATAGACATCATCGAAACTCCTTTCGATGGATCAGAACTCTTCTGATTCGAACAGCTAGAATGATCGATCATCTAAATCATTCTAATTGCTCCCAAAATCCACCAATGACACCTAGCAGTATATGGTGGCAACCCATCAGAGCTGAATGTGAACCTCTTGGTGCAGCTACCTGTGTGATTAAGTTCTTCTATCTTGAGCCCCGATCAGATTAGGGTTAAGGTGAACTCGTCAAACCCTAGTCTCTGTCATATGATGTAATCATTCGATTCGAGTCCAATGTGAAAATCTAAATAGAAACTCTTTCTATTATTTCACTCTACCATGGCCATGGATTTCTGAACTTGATTCTCATGATCATCATAGGGCTACTCCTCTACCACCGAGGTAGATAGATCCCATCTTGATGCAATCCAGTTCCTACAATGAACATGTCACAGCCAACATACACCTCAGGATTCCATATGGCTAGGAGACCGAGTAATGGTGTAGTCAAACTATAACACCCTCAAGGTGAACTGCCGATGCATCTCAGGTCAAAGAACCAGACACACTACTGCAGCATCGAGTCAGTCATTGACGAGAAGGTAGACTTCCTAATGACTACTCGAGGTGGTCACGCTCAGTGCCCTCGTTCTCTAATGAGTACCTGTACTCTCGCTCCGGTGTCTCCACACCGTAGACTCAAGACTCATCTACTAAAGAGAAGCGATCGTACACCAACCTTCCGGATCAATCACCATCCTCGTGATGATCCTATGGTCGGGAGCTGTTTATGAGTTAATAATGATTATTCATGTCTTAAATTTTCAACTCTTGAAAATATGAATTATCATTACCATTAACTTAAAGGATGTATCACAGACACTAAATACATATGTGTGATAGAAAATAACCCATTTCATTAATTATAGTCAAAATTATAATTTTGCCCCTAGAAGTGTATTACAAGTGTCAGCCAATTCTGGCTTCTAGGGCACATATATCTAACATTATATATATATATACCATAATTATTATTCTTGCTTACATACTTCATATTATTATTAGTTATGATTTATGTGATGCATATTTTGATATTATTTATTATGTTTAAATTGATGATTAAATTAGTTGCGATACTTATTATATACTATGATTTTTGCCTAAAGATATTTTATAGTTATATAATAAGTATTATTAGCAGAATTGTATTATGGAACTTGCATCATGATGATAATTATAAGCATATTTTGTTATTTATAGTAATGACCCATGCTTTACTCTCGTTGCATCTATCTAATATTTTCATACTGAATAGATCAAATTATTCTGATTGGCACGAGTAGCTTCTCATGGTCTTAGGATGCCTAGATTTAGCTTTAGCCATTTGTAAGCCTCGGCCGAACCCACTTATCCCCGCTAGTTCTTTTGATTATAAGAAATTATCTAAAAAGTGGGAGCATTCTAATAAATTATCTCTCATAATTATTAAAAGTTCTATAGTAAGAGACATTAGCGGATCTGTTCCGAATAATAAATTGGCTACTAAATATCTTTTCTTTGTAGAATAATAGTTTACCAAATTAAGTAAAGCCTTAGCTGGTATCTTAATGAATAAATTAACCTCTATGAAATATGATGGATTTTCTAGAGTATGAAAGTACATTATGAAAATGCATGATATAGCTAAAAAATTAAATGATTTGACCATGATAGTATCTAAAAATTTTCTTATCCAGTTTGTTCTCAATTCTCTTCCATCATAGTTTATCTAATTTAAGATTTATTACAATACATAGAAATTATGAATAATGAATGAACTCATCTTTCAATGTATGCATGAAAAAGAGAGATTGAAATAGGAAGAGGTCCCAGTTGTTCATGTAGTTTTATAGGAGTGTCTTAAGAAAAAAAAATGAAGAAAGAAAATAAAGAATCTAGCAATCCACCAACAAAAGTTTTTCATAAATTAAAATATTTTTTCTACAAGAAGAAGGGACATATCAAGAAGAATTATGAGAAAATAAGAAAATGGTTCGAAAAAAAGTATTTCCTTATCACTTGTTTGTTTTGAAATGAATTTTATTGATGTTCTTTCTAATACTTGGTGGATTGATTCGAATACTATAATTCATATTTTTAATTTAATATAGGAATTTTTTTTCAAGTCGAAAATTAAATGATAGACAGCGATGGATCTTTATGAAAAATTGGATGAAGTTTAAGATCATTACAGTCGAAACCTGCAGGCTCATTACAGACATCAGATTTTAATTAGATCTACATAATATCTTTTATATTCCTTCGGTATCTAAGAATTTAATTTTTTTATCAAAACTTAATTTAGAAGATTTTTCATTTACTTTTATAAATTTAAATTTTAAATTAATAAAAAAATTTATTTTTATTGATACTGGAATATTGTGTAATGGATTATATAAATTAAATTTGGATTCTTCTTTTAAACAAGCTTTGCTTGTTTTAAATGTGAATGTCGGAATAAAACATGGTATTGTAAATGAGAGTTCTTCGATGCTATGGCATAGGTGATTAGGTCACATATCAAAAAAAAGAATCATTAGATTGGTTAAGAAATATGTTTTACCAAATCTAGATTTTAGTATGTGCATCGATTACATTGAAAAGAATAAATTAAAAATCATAAAAAAAATGCCATTAGAAGTCAAGGACTCTTAAAATTGATACATACCAATATTTGTGACTATTTTATACCTTATTTTGGAGGATAAAAGTATTTTATTATCTTTATTGATGATTTTTCATATTATGATTATATTTTTTTATTACATGAAAAGTTTGAAGTTTTGAAAGCTTTTAAGGTATACAAAGCTGAAGTAGAAAATTAGTTGGACAGAAAAATTAAAGTTGTAAGATCTAATAGGAATGGTAAATACTATGATAGATATGATGAATCTGATCATAATCTTGGACCTTTTGCCAAATTTCTTGAATAGTATGATATTGTAGCACAGTATACTATGCCAGAAAATTCTCAATAAAATAGTGTGGTTAAAAGACATAATCATACTTTAATGGACATAGTGAGGAGTATGATTAGTAAATCCTCATTATCCTTAAATTTATAAAAAGAAGTCTTAAAAATTGCTATGTATATCCTAAATCGGATACCTAGTAAGGTCGTTTCTAAAACTCCTTTTGAGTTATGAACACGTAGAAAACTAATTTTAGGATATCTACATGTTTGGGGTTGTCTAACAGAGGCTTAATTGTATAACCCACAAGAAAAAAAATGGGATTCCAAAACTATTAGTTGTTATTTTATAGGATATCCAGAAAAATCAAAGAATTTTAGATTTTATTGTCCATCACATACCACTAAAATTGGTGAAACTGGAATGGCTAGGTTCATTGAGAATGATGAAAATAATCAGAATGGTACATTACATAATGTGGTGTTATAGAAAATAAAAAAATATCTTTCTATTACAGTAATACCTAGAGATATTCAACTTAAGGCTACTCAACATGAAATTATGGAACATCAACAGATGATTGATATACCACTTTCTGAACATACTATCAATACACCTGATTCAATTGAAAATAATGATAATAATGATACTGAATCTAAAATATTATGGAGATCTACTAGCATTAGAAGATATGCTATTTCATATGATTATATTATATACTTATAAAAATGTGATTATGATATTGAAATAAAGAATGATCCAGTTTCATTTAAGGATGCCATGAAAAGTGATGATTTTGAACTTTGGTTAGATACAATGAAAGATGAGATGGAATCCATGAATAAAAATCAAGTCTGAAAACTTATCGAATTACCTAAAGGATTTAAGCCTATAGGTTGTAAATAGATTTTTAATGTAGGTGGTGTGGTGCTCCCAAGCCTGGAGAGGTCATGGGCGGAGCTAGGGTGAGGGGTCCGGGGAGGCTAAGATAGGTGTGGTCCTAAGGCTAGGATAGGAGTTGTCCTAGGGTGAAAGCGGCATGTAGCTCTTCATGAGCTTGAGGTTCAGTTATTGAGGACCTCAAGGAGCTTGGTTGGTGCTTCGAAGATCTGGGACACAAGGTGGAGCAAGAAATCAAAGCCGGAGCTTGAAGGCTGTAGAAAAAGAATTTTCTGCAGGTTAGCCGACTCAGTCTAAAATTGGATCGGCTAAGTCTCAGAGTACAGGCAAAATAGAGAGCTATGCATTCGGGACTGCTGGCATGGCACAGGATTGGGCCAACTCAATTTTAGACTGAGCCAACCCAGTAGAACTTAGTCGGCTCAGTGCTAAGACTGAGCTGGCTCAGTGCGCGGACAGAATTACGCGAGGGTCTATTTTGGGCTAGGGTCTGGGTTGATCCTAGAGGTCTTAAGGCCTGATTCAAGAGGTCTTAAGAAGGCTAATTTATGTATGGGTTGGGTTAGCTTAGAAAAGTTTTTGAGCTAAGATTTATTAGGGTTCATGTGGGAACTCTAAGGTATATAAATCAGGATATTGTAACTTTTATAATAAGGTTGGAATACAATTGAGTTTTTCTCCCTAACTCTCATCTCTCTGATTCCAATGCCAAAAATTCTAGCTTCTCTCATCTTTCTTAGATCTTCTTCAATTTGCTGGATTAACACTCAGATTCATGTAAGAGATTGGATCTACGGCTGTGGCTTCGAGCAGTCATAGGAACAACAATTGGTATCAAAGTCTGGTTGAGCGTGAAGGAGAAAGAAAATTGATTTTTAGTAGAGATCAGCAGCGAGATTCAGATCAAAAGGCTTTCTCTAGGCTTCGTGAGGAAGGGAGAGATCACAGGTCTGCTGTCCACTATCCCTAGTCAAGGTATTTCTCAGATCTATCTGTTTGTTGTTATTTGATTTGAATTGATCATGGAGAACAGCGGGTTGAAGGTAGGATTAGAGAAGTTTGATGAAAAAAAGTTTCACGATGTGGATGGTAAGGATGGAGGATCTACTGGTTTAGATGAGACTGGATTCGATCTTGAAGGATAGGTCGGGGGAGATGACAGACAAGAAGTGGGTGTTCTTGGAGAAAAGGACATGTGCCATGATTAGGGCTTATTTGATGGATGAGGTTTTGTATGGTGTGTTGGAAGAGAGAACATCCAAAGGATTATGGTCGAGATTACAACAGTTGTACATAGGAAAGAATATGTGCAACAAGTTGATACTGAAGAAGCAACTGTACAGCTTTCGAATGTAAGAGGACGAGGATGTTATGGGGTATATTCAGTGGTTCGATCGGATGAGCATGGATTTGTTCAATATAGGGATAGATTTAGAAGAGGAGGATAAGAGTCTATTGTTGCTGTGTTTACTATCCGAAAGCTTTGATTCGTTGGTGACAACTTTGCTGTATGGTAAGAAGACACTGGTGTACGAGAAGATCGTATCAATGCTCAGGTCCAACGAGCAGCAAAAATGGATAACAAAAAGAGAGGTCTTCTAGGAGAGCCTTGTGGTTTCAGAGAAGCATGGGAAAGAAAAGAAGAAGGACGAACAGAGGGGCAGCAAGGAGTCTAAGAGATGCTTCAAGTGTGAAAAAGCAAGGCACTTTAAGCGGAAGTGTCCGCTTTGGAAGAAGTGCAAGGGAGGAGAAAGCTCGGATTCCATCAGTACAATCACTGAAAGTAAAGATTCGAATGAAATCTTGGTGGTCTCGGAGGAGCCCATAGGGTGCGGTGTATCTGAGAGGGTTTTGGATAGGTCTGCGGAGTGTAGAGGATTCGAAGGGATAGTGATGGTGTTCGAGGTACAATAGTAGGCTCAATAGTGCAGTATTGGGTGGTTGGCCTCGGGGGACTCGAAGAAAGAGTCGACTTCTGCAGCATCAGGGGGACTTCAGCTCCAGATGGAGCATCGAGCAGAGATGGCTTCATGGGTGGAGGAAGCTGTGACATGGGTTCAGAGTAAAGGGGTGCAGAGGGAGGACCTATATCCCAGCACCAGTGCCGGGGCTGTATAGTCTAGGTGGAGAGGATTGTGCAGGAAGACAGGCATGGCTCTGAGGGGATAGTGTCAGGTGGAGCATCAGGATATGTGGTGAGTGTCGATAAAGAAATGTTGCATGATCTGCAAAAAAGTTCAGGATAAGTGATGCAGCTGCCAAGCAGAAGGATATCTACAACTCCAAAGATGGTGCAGAGGAACAAGCCAAGGACTTCAGCGATGGAGGTGGTTATCCCAAAGACCTCAAAGGAAGCTCAGCAGTTGAAGAAGAATGGCAGTGGTAAAGTAAGCATGAGAGGCTATCAGGACATGCAGGGACAGCGAGATCGTGCAGGAGGATGTTGCCAGGTGTGCCAAGACTTGGGCGCACCAAGGTGGAGATTGTAGATGGTGTGGTGCTCCCAAGCCTTGGGAGGCCATGGGTGGAGCCAGGATGAGGGCTCTGAGGAAGCTAGGACAGGTGTGGTCCTAGGACTAGGATAGAAGTTGTCCTAGGGTGAAGGCGGCATGTAGCTCTTCACGGACTTGAGGTTCAGGTATTAAGGGCCTCAAGGGGCTTGGTTGGTGCTTCGGAGATCTAGGACATAAGATGGAGCAAGGAACCAAAGTCGAAGCTTGAAGGTTGCAAAAAAAAAAATTTTTTGCAGGTTAACCGACTCAGTCCAAAATTGGACCAGCTAAGTCTTAGAGCACGGGCAAAATAGAGAGCTACGCATTCGAAACTACTGGCACGGCATAGGACTGGGCCAGCTCAGTTTTAGACTAAGCCGATCCAGTAGAACTTAGCCGGCTCAGTGCTGAGACTGAGCTGGCTCAGTGCGCAGGCAGAGTTATGCGAGGGTTTATTTTGGGCTAGGGTCTGGGTTGATCCTAGGGGTCTTAATGCCTAATTCAAGAGGTCTTAAGAGGGCTAATTCAAGTATGGGTTGGATTAGCCTAGGAAAGTTTTTGAGCTAGGATTTATTAGGATTCATGTGGAAACTCTAAGATATATAAACCAGGATATTGTAACTTTTACAATAATGTTAGAATACAATTGAGCTTTTCTTCCTAACTCTCTTCTCTCTTCTCTCTGGTTCCAACGCTAAAAATTCTAGCTTCTCTCATCTTTCTTAGATCTTCTTCAGTTTACTGGATTAACACTTAGGTTCACACAAGAAATAAGATCTACGGCTGTGGCTTCGAGCAGCCGTAGGAACAACATTTAAGATCAAACGAAATTACAAAGGTAATATCGAAAGATATAAAACTAGACTTGTAGCAAAGAGATTCACTCAAAAGGAAGGCATTGATTATCATAAAATATTTTTTCTATTTTTAGAAAAGATTCATTCAGAATCATTATGGCATTAGTAGCTTATTTTGATCTAGAGTTATATCAAATGGATGTCAAAACCGCATTTTTGAATAAGAATTTAAAGAAAGAGGTGTATAAGGAACAACTGAAGGATTTTTAGTGCAAAAAAATAGAAGGATGGTATGTAAATTAAAAAAATCTATATATGATCTTAAATAAGCTTTCAGGCAATGGTACTTAAAGTTTAATCATATCATTATTTTTTTTGAATTTAAAAAAAATATTGCTGATCAATGTATATATCTGAAGGTGAATGAAAATAAGTTTATATTTTTGATACTATATGTAGATGATATTTTATTAGCCAGTAATGATTTAGATCTCTTATATGAAACTAAAAATTTTCTTTTCGAATATTTTGATATGAAAAATATGAAAGATGCTTCTTATATTCTTGGTATAGAAATCCATCATGATAGAAATAAGAGGTTACTTAATTTATCTTAGAGAAATTATATTACTCAAATCCTAGAAAGATTTGGAACGTCAAGCTGCTCATCAAGTGAAGTGCTAACTGTTAAAGATGATAAATTCAGTAAATTTCAGTATCCCAAAAATGAAATTAAGAAAAATCAAATGAAGGATATACTCTATGCATCTACAGTGAATAGTCTGATATATGCTCAAGTATGTACTCGTCCTGATGTCAGTTTTGCTTTGAAAATGCTTGGTAGATATCAGAATGATCCAGGTATGGACCACTAAAAAGCTGCCAAGAAGGTGATGCGATATCATTAAAAAACTAAAGACCACATGCTTACTTATAGGATGACTGATCAGTTGGAGATGATTGATTATTCAGATGCAAATTATGCTGGTTGTCTCAATAGTAGAAAGTCTACATCAGGTTATATCTTTCTATTAGCTGGTGGAATAATCTCATGGAAAAGCTCAAAATAGCGCATTATTGCCTATTCTTTTGAAAAATATGTCCCAAAGCTAATCGTTAGCCTGTTAACGATTGTGCTGCATTGTAATTATAATTGATTTATTGATTAATAAAATATATTTTTAGCATTTTTCATCATAAGTTTTCATCTTTTAACGAACTCCATTATTGTGATGAAGTTCTTAAGACTATTTAGGTTCGATAAAGAGAGAATTTATCGATTAGTCCGTAAAACTGTTCACGATCAAATGATGGGCTGTTAATAAGGACGACAGCATTTATCGAGCATACATCATTGTATGCCATATAGGCTGATTGTTATCTTAACCAAGGAGTGTGGAGACACTGGTATCGCATACAGATGAGATGAAGGGGTACATCGTTATTGAACGTGACCAACTTAAGAGTATTCTGCTGTCGAAAATGTCTCTGATGGGATATAGGTATAAGTATCTCTTAGATCTGAGATCACCTCAGTGGCTTGCAAGCAACTCACTATGCTTTGGTATCGGACTAACTAAATTTCTAATTTAGTAACGGAAGGCTTCTGGGCATAGTCAAGTACTTGCGAAATGGGTGTATGATCAAGATGAAATTGACCACTCTAAGAGTTGGAGAAAAATGTATCACTATATTTTAATATAGCAAAACCTTGATCAGGATAATCCATGAGATGGATTTGGTATTTTGAAATACAATATGGACAGCCTGATCAGAATTGATAGTTTAACTCTGAGATGTCCTACGAGCATTTTGGTCAAGAGAATGAATTATATGAAAACTATATCCACATGAGTTTTAAGGATGTTGTTCTACACATTTGACCTATCCGATCGTAGGGTACCATTGTTATATGGTCATTTTGGCTGGTACAAAAATTTATTTTTGTGCTACCGACTTAAGTTCGGACTTATGGGGTCACACACATTAGAGTTTATGATTTGATCGGATGGTTGATCAATGATTGAGAATTATTCTAAGGTTAAATGATCAATATGATTGATATTTAACCTAGTGCAAATATTATAGGAGGATTAATTAGCAATTCAATCACTAATTAGCTTAATTTGATTAAGCCAAAGAGTTGAGATTAAGTTTAATTAAATATAATTTAATTAGATTTGGTTTGGGCTTGATTGGATCAAGTCCAATTGATTTATTAGATAAGCCAAGTGCAAGAAAGAACTAGTCCTAATTCAACTAGAACTTAGGTCAACCCAATTTTCTAATTTGATTAAAAAATTAAATCTGATTTAATTAAGTCCTTAATTAGGTTAGGACATAATTTAATTGGATTGATTTACTTCTGATTTGATTTGATTTGAGAATGACCAAGTCAAATATGGAATCCTAGTAAGACTAGGA
Source organism: Cocos nucifera (assembly GCA_006176705.1). Lineage (NCBI taxonomy): Eukaryota > Viridiplantae > Streptophyta > Magnoliopsida > Arecales > Arecaceae > Cocos > Cocos nucifera. The sequence goes on along the minus strand of QRFJ01002197.1, from coordinate 637,020 downwards.
TCCATCTTGCTTACGCCACCTATATCCCATGCCCCCATGCCCTTTCTCTCTTATTTTTGATGATAAATCTCTTCTCTCCCTGATTATCACACATGCCCATCCTTCTCCTCTCTTTTCTATATGGCATCTTATTGTGGACCAGGTCAATAGATGAAAAGTTATTGAAGTTTGTCGGACTCTATATGATAGAATCCCAGCAAACTTGGTCTCTTCCTATGTGTGCCATCCCACCTTGATTTCTCCTCTGATTTCCATGGTTAAAAGAAAAAAATTTTGTGCGCCTTCTCTGGTGGTTCATGTCTAAAATAGAGGGGTGCCCAAGTGTTAGGCATCTCAACAACTTGCCATATGTATTCTTACCTTGTGTAGGAATTTGATCCAACGAAGACTCTTCCATATCTCTTTATAAGAAGGCCTTTTTGGACTGAATTTTACATTGATTCTAGATCATTGAGAGGACTCTTGGGTGTGTGAAAATCAGAGAGAGACTGTTGCCCAAGGATGGCCACCCAAGAGGGAAGGTGAATTGGGTGTTTAAAAATTTAAACTCTAATTAAACTGAATTTTAATGTAGTGTGCTTGGTAAAATAATGTCAAATATAAGTATAGGATAAGAATAATATAAATAACATAATGACAAGCATAAGAGATCAGGCTTTTATAGTGATTTGATGCCAAACTTAGCACCTACGTTTACTTCTCAAGTAAATCATTTGAGAGTTCAACTATAATCATTCAATTGATTATAGTTCAATTATTTTTCTTGAACTCATAATTCAATCTCGTTGGTTTTGACTTAGGCTCACCAACTACAATCTTTACAATGATTATTTCTTTGGACTAACAATCAATCTCGATTGATTTTAACCTACCAATCAAACCTTTACAATGTTCAATTCTAGGCTTCGACCAACCTCAAGTTTCTCATCCCAAGAAACTTATAATCAAATAAGATATAATGATTAAAAAAAATTTAGAAAGAAAAACTTAATGAAACTCAAAGAAGGAGTTTGTGAATGGAAGGCTTGACTGCTCTTGCTCTTCTTCTTGAATGCTTGAGAAAAGTTAGTAAAGCTCTTCAATGATTTTCTTTGATTTCTCTCATTTTGAGGATGATTGGAAGGACAAGATGATCTCAAAAAAATAATTTCTTCACTTTACTTAATGGCTCTTAATGAATGAACTTGGTGTAGGCTTGAAGGCTCTTAAATGTATGTTGCAAAAGTTCTTCTTGAAGTTTTTAAATGTTCCTTATATATTCTAAGACTTTTCCACCACTCTAAAACCTCTGAAAAAGTCCTATTTAATATCCTAGCCGTTGAGCATGAAAATCTAGCCATTGAAAAAAAAATTAAGACTGAAAAAGTATAATTTTGAAAAAAACTAGCCGTCACAGTGACTTAGTCGACTAAGTCTCCTATATCTCAATTTCAGTCTTTTCTGCACTTTCTATCTTCTATAGTCTTTTAAGATATAGTTGACTAATCTCTGAGACCTAGTCGACTAAGTCCCCTGGGTCCAGAATTTTTATTTTTCTATACTTTCTATTTTTACTATTTTCTGATACATAGTCGACTAACTCCTAATCTTAATCAACTAAGATGCATGCCAAGCATACCATTTGGATTTTGATAGCCTTTCTTCTTCAATTATCAAGTCTTGATTTTCTTCAAGAGCCTCTTGATTGATGATACTCTATTTGATTGATGAAAGTCACTTAGAGCATTATAAATGCTTAAAATTTAAACTATACATTCTCAAAAATAATATTAGTAATTTAATAAATTATACTTAAATATTTTTGTTATCATCAAAATCAGTCAAAAGGTCAACAATCTTCCTCTTTTTGATGATGACAAAATCTTTCGAGTATACCTTTCTTTCAAATTTTAATATAACTTTCATGCAATTAATTTAAATATACAATATATTCATTTATATCATATTGAATTTCATATGTTCCTTTTGAATATAATCACTATGTTCAAATTAAGTTTTAATTTTTGTATTTACTCCCCCTTAATGTGTGCCAATTCGATTCTTGAGGTTTCAAAGTATATCTTCTCATATTCAAATTAATTAAATGCTTCAAATTAATTATTTTATATTAAATTTTTAGATTATATTTATATTATTCTTTTCTTTCTTTTTGTCATTATCAAAAAGATAGCTATTGTCAATCAAGAGTAGTACACTATACAAATGATACAAAGCATCACATGTGCAGATGAAGGAAAATAAGAAGTTTCATTCATATATAAGTAAAAGTTTAAATATAAATATAAGGCCAAGTAGGCATGCATCAACATGTCAAAAGAGCTTAAACCATTACAGATATCACATTAAATACAAAATAGGTTTTAAGCTCAAGAATATGCAACTATAGAATGGCCTAACCTAAGATAGAAATAGGATGAGTTTAGGAGGATGGATCCATAGCTGCCTAAGGATGCTGCTTGGCAAGGGCACGCTCCACAGCATGCTCTACCAAAGTAGGAAGTCGATAGGATATATCTTAGGATGAGTGCAAAGTTTCTTCTTCCTCGGTGCCATAGATCCAAGTCATCTTCCTCAAGATTTTTGAGGGCTTTGATTTGGATATTTTCAAAGAAAAATGGATGCCCTAGGATTCTAAGATGGGACGACTAAGAAAGGGTGAATGAAAAATAAGCAAAGTCCCACGGGTATTCTTATTTTATAAATAAGATTTTCGATACTTAGTCGACTAAGATTAAGTTCTTGATCGACTAAGTCTTGGTCGACTAAGACTTTTTATCTTAGTCTACTCAATTTAGCATAGAACTTAATGGCTAAAGTTTCAGTCCAAGAGGTCTTGCAATGACTTATGTCTTTTTCAATGGAATTAATGTAAGGATGATTTATGAGAAATTCATCACATCATAGCAATCATTTCAACATACAAACATATTCAATAATTTTAACAATATGGATCAAATAACCCTAATTGCTTTCTTATGGCACAAAACTTTTCTTCATTTAAAGGTTTAGTAAAAATATCTATAATTTGATTTTCAGTTGGCACAAACTCAAGAGTTATGTCATTATTTTGTACATGGTCTCTAATAAAATGATGTTTAATCTCTATATGTTTTGTTCTTGAGTGTAATATTAGATTTTTTGTTAAATTTATAGTACTAGTATTGTCACATCGAATAAGAATATTATTACAAGTGATACCATAGTCCTCTAGTTATTATTTGATTCACAATAGCTGAGCACAACAACTCCCAGCAATAATATATTCGACTTTCACCGTTGATAAGACTACGGAGTTTTATTTTTCACTAAACTATGAGATCAAATTTACTCCTAGAAATTGACATGTTTCATTTATAATTTTTCTATCTAAGCAACATCCAACGAAATCTGAATCACTATATCCAATGAAGTCTAGTGAAGATTATTTTGAGTACCACAAGCCTACATCTTGAGTGTTTATCAAATACTTAAAGATACTTTTAACTACAGCTACATGTGATTCTTTAGGATTTGATTGATAACGTACACACATACATATACTAAACATTATATCAAACCTACTTACAGTTAAATAAAGCAAAGATCCAATCATACCTCTGTATAATTTGGGATCTACTATTTTTTTTTTTGGATCTAGGTCAAGCTTACAACTTATGCTCATAGGGGTGCCACTCTCTCTAACTTTCTCCATTTAAAATTTCTTTACCATTTTCTTTATGTGTTTGTTTTAGTTGATGAAAATATCCTCATATGATTGCTTGATTTGGAGTCCAAGAACGAAATTAAGTTTCTCCATCATGCTCATCTCAAACTCTTCCAGTATGAAACTAGCAAATTCTCTACACAAATTTTTATTAGTAGCACCAAACACAATGTCATTAACATATAATTATATAATTAGTAAATTATTTGATTTTTTTTAATAAATAATGTTTTGTCTATATTTTCTCTTCTAAAGTTATTATTTGATAGAAACTTGCTCAACCTATCATACAAAGCCCTAGGGGCTTATTTTAATCCATAGAGTACCTTTTTAAGTCTATACACATAATTTGACAATTCTTGATTTTCAAAATCTGAAGGTTATTCTACATAAACTTCCTCCTTAATTAGTCCATTCAAAAATGTACTTTTTACATCCATTTGAAAAGTTTGAAATTCATAAAATATGCAAATGACAAGAGTAATTTAATAACTTCAAGTCTAGCTATAGGTGCAAAGAATTCATCAAAGTTGATTCCTTCTTCTTGATTGTATTCTTATGCAACTAATCTAGCCTTATTTCTAATTACATTATCCTTTTTATCAAGTTTATTTCTAAAGACCCGTTTAGTTCAAATTATAAGAAAGTTTTTAGGTCTGTCAACTAGTTTTCAAACTTTATTTCTTTCAAATTGGTTTAACTCTTCTTGCATTGCTAATATCCAATTTGAGTCTTTCTTAGCTTCAATTTTATTCTTATGTTCTAAGTGAGATACAAATGCAATATGATTCATAGCCTCCCTAAGATATGATCTAGTTTTAACTCCATGAGATGGATCATCAATAATTAATTTTTGGGATGATTGTGATCATACCTCTATTCCTTTGGTAAATTAGATGGACCTTACTCTTCTTGAGGTTGTTGCTCCCTTTCTTCAATATCTTGCTTTTTACCTTCTTGTTCTTGTGAATGTGTATCTTCAAGTGTCATATTCTTCATTTTTTTTCCTAAATTATCTACATCTATATCAATTTTTTCTTCTCTTGCTTTAAAAGAGTTAGTTTCATCAAAAATAATATGCACGGATTTCTCTACAACTAATACTTTTTTATTAAACACTCTGTATGCTCTACTATTAATTGAATAGTCTAAAAAAATATCTTCATCCGATTTTGCATCAAATTTACCTAATTTATCTTTACCATTTATCAAAATGATCAAAATGAAGCATCTACATCCAAAAGCTTTGAAATATGAAACATTAGATTTTTTTTTATAAAGCTCATATGGAGTTTTCTTCAAAATAGGTCTAATTAATGCTCTATTTAGCACATAGCATATGGTGTTAATAGCTTCCATCCAAAAATATTTTGGAAGGTTGCTTTTATAAAGTATAGTCTGTGCCATTTCAATTAATGTTCTATTCTTTCTTTCTATCATCCCATTTTATTGGAATATCCTAAGGACAAAAAAATTATAGTTTATTCCATTTTTAGAATAAAAATTTTTAACTTTTTGATTTTTAAATTTTATGCCATGATCACTTCTTATATATAAAATATCATATTTTTTTTTCTTTTATGATTTTGTTAAATAGCTCAATAAACATGTCAAAGACATTATCTTTATGAGATAAAAATAAAATTCAAGTATACCTTGAAAAATCATCGATTATTATAAAATCATATCATTTTCCTCCTAGACTTGTAATTGAAATTGATCTAAATAAATTCATATGAAGTAATTCTAGAGGTCTAGTTATTGAGACAATATTCTTGGATTTGAAAGATGATTTTATTTATTTTCTAAATTGACATGCTTTGCAAATCTTATTCTTTTCAAAATTTATTTTGGATAAATCTTTTACTAAGTCAAGCTTGGTTAATCTAGATAATGAATCCATGCTTACATGACCTAGCCTATTATGCCATATCCAACTAGATTCATTTACTTTAGTATTCATAACAACAAGACATTCAACATTTTTATTTTTGAGTTCATCAAGATCAACAATATAAACATTACTATATCTTTTTTCTATGAACTTAATGCTATCATCAGATGAATCAGTTATTATGCAATGAGATAATTTAAATGAAATATTAAAATTTTTATCAGATAGTTGACTAATACTAAGTAGATTGTGCATTAAACCATCAACTAGCAATACATTTTCTATATAAGTAGAGGATGTGATCAAGATGTTACCGTGACCAATAATTTTTTCTTTACCATTGTCACCAAATATCACCACACCTCCATCTATTGCTTCAAGAGATATAAATTGAGATCTATCTCCCATTATGTGCCTTAAACATCCACTATCTAGATACCATCTTCTTTTAGTTTTTACGGATGCCAAGCACACCTATACACGAAATCAAGTAGATTTAGATATCCAAGTTAACTTGGATCCTTTGAGGTTAGCACAAATAGTTCCTTTTGGAATCTAAATTTGTCTTATCTTTGATTGATTTGTATTTAATTTTTTATTTGCATTCAAATGCTTTGTGTCTAGTTTTGTTACATTTAAAATAAGTTATGGTTTTTCTTTGATTTTATGATCTATCAAACATATTCTTTAGAAATTTTTATTTTCTTTGTAGATTGTATCCTAAATCGGCTTTATCGAAAAGCATCTTTTGATTATCAATCAATATTTGAAAATTTTTTGAACTAATCATGTATCTATCCATAATTGATTTTAGTTTTACTATTTCATTTTGCAAAGATACATTCTTTTCACTAAATTTATCTAATTTATTTTACAATTCTTTCATATATTCTTCTACTTTAACTTTATCTTCGGTTAAGAGTTGGTTATATTTTTTTAGTTCTTTATTCTTATGTGATAACTTTTTAAAATCATCAATTAAGTCATTAAAAATATCATATAACTCTTCAAAAGTAAAATCTGAAATTGAAGTTTCATCATTTACCTCTTCATCATTGTGTGCCATAAGGCAAAGATTTGCCTTTTCTTTTTTTCGATATTTTTTCTCACTTGAGGAAGAGTCCTCATCATTGCTTCATGTGACTTTATATGCTTTCTTTTTTGTTCTCTTAGTGCTTTTCTTCAACATGTGACGGTCCATCCGAAAGTGTTCAGATTTCTTGCACTCATAGTAAAGAAGTGGTTGTTTCTTTTCTTTTTCCTTTTTTTTTTCTTTGCTACCTTTTTCCTTATTGTATTTTTTTCTAAACTCAAATTTCTTCCTTCTTTTCATGAACTTCTTGAATCTTCTTGCTATCATGGCCATCTCCTCATCATCTTCCGAGTCATCTTCAGAATCACTCTCTTCTTCATGTATGGCAGCAGCCTTGAGGGCTATGGTTTTCTTTTTCTTCACCTCTTCTTCTTTCTCTTGGTTCATATTTAGCTTATGGGTCATAAGAGATCTAATGAGCTCTTTCAAAGCTAATTTGTTTAAGTCCTTTGCTTCTTAAATGGCAGTCATTTTTGGCTTCCAATTCTTCGACAAGGATCTAAGAATTTTTCGCACAACATCACTATTAGAATAATCCTTTCCTAGACTCTTTAAATCATTTAATATATCAGTGAATCTTGTGAATATTTCGGTGATAGTTTCATATGATTCTATTTTGAACAATTCATACTTGTGTACCAACATGTTTATCTTGGATTCTTTGACTTGATTAGTATCCTCATGGATAACTTCAAGTCTATCCCAAATTTTTTTGATGGATGAACATGTTGATATCCTATTAAATTTATTTGCATCCAAAGCACAATATAACACATTCATTGCTTTAGCATTGAGTTGTGCTTCTCTTTTGTCATGTTCATCCCAATCCTTTTTGGACTTTGGAATAGATATGCTATCAATTATGATTGTGGATGTATAAGGGCCTTTCAGTATGACATTTCACATATCATAATCTTGTGCTTAAATAAATATTCTCATTCTTACTTTTCAATGGGTATAATTATTTTCATTGAAAAGCGGTGGTCTATTAGTTGATTATCTTTCAATTAATGAATTTCCAATTGAGTTTGTCATTAAATCTTTGGCTCTATGACCATTAGGTCAACAACTAATATTAGAGCACCCTCTCTGATACCACTTATTATCCAAAGATGGCCACCCAAGAGAAGGATAAATTATGTATTTAAAAATTTAAACTCTAATTAAACTAAATTTTAATATAGTATGCTTGGTAAAATAATGTGAGATACAAGTATAGAATGAGAATAATGTAAACAACATAATGACAAGCACAAGAGATCAAGCTTTTATAGTGGTTCGGCACCAAACTCGGTACCTACGTCTACTTCTCAAATAAACTATTTGAGAGTTCAACTATAATCACTCAATTGATTATAGTTTGATTATTTTTCTTGGGTTTACCATCCAATCTAGTTGATTTTGACTTAGGCTTACCAACTACAATCTTTACAATAATTATTTTTTTGGACTAACAATCAATCTTGATTGATTTTGACCTAAGCTTATCAATCAAAGCTTTACAATGTCCAATTCTAAACTTGGACCAACCCCAAGTTTCTCATCCTAAGAAACTTATAATCAAATAAGAAACAATGATTAAAGAAGTTTAGAAAGAAAAACTAAATGAAGTTCAAAGGAGTTATGAATGGAAGGCTTGATTGCTCTTGCTCTTCTTTTTGAATGCTTGAGAGAAGTTAGTGAAGCTCTTCAATGATTTTCTTTGATTTCTCTCACTTTGAGGATGATTGGAAGGACAAGATGATCTCAAAAAAATAAATTTTTTATTTCACTTAATGGCTCTCAATGAATGAACTTGGTGTAGGCTTGAAGGCTCTTGAATGTGTGTTACAAAAGTTCTTCTTAAAGTTCTTAAATGTTCTTTATATATTTTAAGATTTTTTCATCACTCTAAAATCTCTGAAGAAGCTCCATTTAATGTCTTAGTCATTGGGCATTAAAATCTAGCCATTGAAAAAAAGTTGAGGCTGAAAAAATATAGTTCTAAAAAAAAACTAGCCATTACAGTGACTTAGTCGACTAACCTTCTTGACTTAGTCGACTAAGTTCCTTGCACCTCAACTTTAGCCTTTTCTGCTCTTTTTATCTTCTGCAGTCTTCTAAGACATAGTCGATTAACCTCTGAAACTTAGTCGACTAAGTCTCCTAGGATCAGAATTTTTATTTTTCTATGCTTTCTATTTTTGCTATTTTCTGATACATAGTCGACTAACTCCTAATCTTAGTCGACTAAGATGCGTGCCAAGCGTGCCATTTGGATTTTGATAGTCTTTCTTCTCTAATTTTTTTTTTAAGCTAGATTTGCTTCTTAAACTTGATTTATCTCTCATTAACCATTCTTTTTAGGATGTATCAAGTCTTGATTTTCTTCAAGGGCCTCTTGATTGATGATACTCCATTTGATTGATGAAAGTCACTTAGAGCATTGTAAATGTTTGAAATTTAAACTATACATTCTCAAAAATAATATTAGTAACTTAATAAATTATACTCAAATACTTTTGTTATCATCAAAATCAGTCCAAGGATCAATAGAGATTCTTAAGGCATGAGGATTTTATAGATACCAATCAAAGTATCTAGGTGAGAGAAAAGAGAAGAAGAAAAGGATCTTCTTCTAGGATCTTTTGCTCTTCCTTTCTTCTCCTCTTTCATAGAGATTTTTGAGTATTATTTTAGATCAAAAATCTTTTTTTTCTTTTAATTTTTTGAAGTGTCCAAGTCTTGAAGAAGAAAGCATCGGATCGACCGTCGATGAAGGATCAGTACAGTACTAGCATACTTTGTTGATTTCCTGCATCAAATTTTTGATCGAAATTCGTGGGCTCGTGTGGACATCTCTTAGAGGTCGGACATGTATGTGGCTCGGAGCTTCATTCTTCAGCCCAGATCAGCAAGTTAGAATATCTAACTTGCACGAAAAATATAGATCTGATCTATTATTACATTCCTACATTAGATATAGTGTAGATGCATGTTGATATGATTAACATATTTTTTTTCTTATTATTTTTAATTTTTGATTTAATCTCATGCTATAATCATGCAATAGGATCTTAGATCTAGGGGTGCTCTATTTTTTATAAATAAATATTGATTTATTTTAGTCTTCTGCTGCCTGATCTTGAAAAATTTCAAGATCTAGTCTTAAAATCCTAGATCTGGTTCCTTCATGCTCTACTATGAAAACTGAATATATAAGTTGCTATGAGGCTTCCTCACATGCTCTATCGTTGAAAAAATTCATTTAGGACTTGAAGTTATAAATTCTATTTTCAAACAACTAAAAATTTATTATGACAATTCTATTACAGTTTTTTTTTCTAACAGTAGCAAGATGACCAATGCAAACAAATATATTGATGTTAAATATCTTGCTATAAATGAGAGGATTAGTAGTCATCAGGTATCTATTGATTTTATTGGTATTGCTTGTATGATAGCTGATCCTTTGATGAAAGATTTAGTATCCAAAATTTTTAAAAAATATGTAAAAATTATGGGCATTTATCATTGAGATATTTAATTTATAATAGACACTTATTTTGAGATCTCTTAATAGTTTGATGACTGCTATTACTTTTATTTAATTATTATTTGTATACATTATGGTTGACTTTTGTCAAAATTAAAGTAAATAAAAGTATCATTTATATGACATAATAGTCGGACCATTATCATAGGTATTATGATTTTTGCTAGCCTATATATTCCAACATATAAGACTAGGTTAAGTGAGAATTATTGATGTTATGATATATGGAAGAGAGTATGTCAATTGAGATGTATAACCATCATGATTTGCATCAATGATTTTTACTTATTCAAAGTATAAAGGATCTTTCAAGGAATAGATAATTAGATAATTTTTTATAAAATGAGTGTGCACTCATTGGGTCAATTTCAAAATTTTAATTCAAGATTATTATTTTAAAATTTAAAATATATATATATATATATATATATATATATATATATATATTATTTATTTTTAAAATATTTTGATAAAATCAAAGAATTAATTTTAAGTGATAATATAGGCTAAGTGAGAGAATGTTGAATTTAACTCTATAATATGGTCTAATTATCACTTAGTCAGGTTTAACTCATTGGGTCAAGTCCTGAATTAATTATGGTGAGCCCAATTAATTAAAAAGTTCTATTCCTGATAAGGCTTAGATTGAAATTTTTACTCTAATCAGTATTAAGTCTTCTAATGGAATAAGATAAGTATAGGTATAAATAAAGATGACCTGATCCCTTTTCTCCAACTCTCAAGAGGGTGTGATGATATTCATCAATTATCTACATAAAGATGGAAGATGAGGAGAGAGAAGATCAGCTATCCATAGAAGATGAATCTGACGCTCTGTAGGCTATGTGGTCATCGCGTTGGTGAGGTGATGGCGTAATGTATGTTTTATTTTGATTTTGCATAAATATTGAAGCACGATCCAAACATAAAAGTTTAAATTATCTAACAAATCGTACAAATGTTCTCAACTTTTGAAGTGATTCAAAATTTCCTAAAAAACAACAAAAATAGATTAGTTTCATCTAAAGAAAACAAAGCAGTTTCACCTAAAATTAGAATTATTTTCTTATTTTTGTATAGCAAGTTCCACATAAATGTAAAAAAGAAAAAAAAATGTACATAGACAAATAGTATCTCGTAGCCATCACCAACTTTCCTTCTTTATCTAGGTAACACTTGATTATTTTCTAATGTTTGTAAAATTCTTATAAGCAAAATATTTCATAATAAGTGAGCACCATTAAGACATCTTCCACATCACAAAGTCCATATATCTGCAAGGGTTCTAATAATATAAATACTCGATCTCATGGAGACCAGAAAGCCCTAGTGACGATACCGGTGGTGAAGCCACTAGTTGCACCTCCAGGCCGTTAGAGGGCACTGCCATTAGTTTGGCCTAATTGTTCAATGCTATACCACTGGAGGATATCGATGGAGCCATCCTTCTTCCTTGGCACTCGGTTGGTGTAGGCAATCCAATAGAAATAGTAGCGATATATACTACTACAAAATAGGGCTATAGTAGTGGTTTATAACTGCTGCCGTAGCCTAAAAAATTACTGTCATAGACTATAACAATAGTTAGCTAACCGCTGTCACTGCAGCCATCGCCGTAGATTTATAGCTGTGGTTTCTAAACCACTGCCATAGGTTGAGCTATAGTAGCGATTTAGAAATCACTGCTATAGCTTTATCTATTGCAGTGGTTATGAAATTGCTGCCATAGATTAATGGCAGCGATTGGCACATAACTTGCAGCCTCGCTTGGCATGCCTACGACAGCGATTTTGCAACCGCTACCGTAGCTTTTGAATAATAAAAAAAATATAAAAATTTTAAACTTTTATATATTTTATTTGATAAATGCAGAGATATATATAACATAATAAAAAATATAAAAAAATATTATAAATATAAGAATTTTTTTAAAATACTTAAATTTTATTATCGAATAAAATTTATTATAATATTTTTTAAAATATATATATCAAAAGTTTCTTAAATCTACATCGTCGTCGTCACCGAGAGATGGAGCATGAGCTGGAACATTGGCCAACATGTTTTGAAAGCCCACGAAGTCTGCTCCAAAATATGCACTAAGCCTCATCATCATGACGCTCAGGATGCCTTCCAGATAAGATGTGCGCTCCTCAGCATGACTAGCCCGCACCATAGTCTGATCTACCTATGCCATAGCCTGAGCTACCTGCACTAACACCTCCTCAAGCTGCTCCCGACTGACGACATCAGAAGCATATAAAAAGATGCTCGCCTCAAATCAGTAACTCGTCGGTGTATATCCAAGCCTGCATTGGATCCTCCTAGAGTGCTCAGGCCCCAAGATCTGAGATAGATGGTCATGGGGGCCAGAGGTGTCCGAACCCTCGCTCGCGAGCGAATCTAACTACTCCTGTAATTATAAATTTAAATAAAATTTTATAAAAAATACTAGAATACTAATAGTATATACTAATATATTTATTACTTATAAAAATTTCTTCAATCACGGCATTCATCAACCTGCCCTTCTTGTCCATATGACTGGATCGAAAGATCTTGTTAAGACTGGACATCACTCCATCTCTCATCAGCTATAACAATAGATTAGTTTATTAAAAATATGAAAAAAATATTAATTTAATTTATCTAGCAATATTCAGAATTTATTATCTTTCTACGCACATGACTGGCCATAGACTCACGGTCTAGAGTGTGTGTACTCCTGGACTGTCCGATTCTTCCAATTCTGATGAAAGATAGTCTAACAAGTATTTAAATAAATATTAAATATTTAAATAATATTTAAATATAATTTTAAGTATATTAAAATATCTAAAAATTAAAAAATTTATTTTGAACTCTTAGCTCTTTCAATGTCTAACCATCCCCTCTCACTGACTTGGGAGACAGTCTTATATCCAAGAAACAAGCTCCTCCAGAGTATCTCATCGGTGCTTGAGCCATCCTCTATGGAGCTTAACTTTGTAGCCTCGATACAACTCTCTAATCTTCTTCAGTCGGGCATCTCGAGCCCTCTCATAATCTGAGAAGTTCTATCTCCTCTGCACAATGTTATCAAAAATTACTTACCAAATTATTCTAATCAAATAAAGTGTAAACATATTAAATGAATATATATATATAATTAAAATATACTTATCCACATCTTCTTCCACATCCAGTTTCTAACATCAGTATCCATCAATCGTCAGTCTATAAGCAATACCAAAATGATATCAGACCATCTCACAAGCATTCCAAAAAGAAAATGCATCTCCTGCACAGTCTCCCTTACTGGCCTCTCCTCCGCATCATACTGCACCATCACCTGATGCTGGTGATTTCACACATGCGGCATGCATGTGGGATCGTAAAATATCCTATTGGATGATGCACCTATAATGAAAATACGTTATGCAAAATTATAAATATATAAGTATATAAATACTATATAAATAAATAAATAATATAATAAAAATATACACTCAAATGTCGATATCGAAGATGTGACTGATGGTGGAGGCTCAGATGTCGATGGAGTAAATGCCGATGGTAGAGTTGATGCCAATAGTCCCTGAGCAGTCGATGTGGAGGTAGATGGAGTATGCTCTGACTGCTCCTCAGATGTTGAGCTCCCCGTAACCCATCAAAGGGCGGAGGTGAAAGCTAAATGACATTTTGGTGCCATCGTGATCTACAATGTTAATGAACATTAACCAATATAATATATTAAATAATAATATTAGTATACTATCTCCATTTTTTCACACCCAGGATATAACGAAATATTAGCATTCTCCATCAACTTGCGGATCTTCTCTACATCCTCATTGTTTATCATTCCACCAACGGTAGGATCGACCATGGACGTAGATGCACCGTCATTATGGCCAATAAATAGAAAATATCATGAATAATTTATTCCATTCCCATCATGTTGATCACCTCCTTGCGGTCTACCCTCATCATGTTGATCTCAATAAATTTCATAACCGGGTTTAAATCCATAAATAGTGAGATGATCATTTACATCTTGATGAGGTAGCCACGGCCCACCAATATACTTTTTATAAGGACATTAGATATGTCTGTGGTCCTCAAATTTTTCTATAGCAAAATCAAAAAATTTTTGAAGTCCAACCTTATATTCTGATGAGAGTCTACTAAACTTCATCCACTCCTTATCCATTATATAAATTGGTGATACTGCAATTAAATCATGCATAAAATTTATAATATATAATAATGCATTATAAATAAATATGCATTATAAATAAAAAATATATTATAAATAAGAATTAAAATAAATATCATGTATGGAACTCACATTAAATATTATTTTTAGATATACAATAAATGCATCCTATTTTCAACTAATAGATAAAGATAGATCCTATCCCATTCAAAAGTTACATTAATTCTATAGATTCATTACAGTAATCAAATGATATGCAACTGGGATCGAATAAAATTTCGACAGTATTTTTTCTTAGTTCTTCCGTGTAGGAAGAACAAAAGAGAAATACTATCTAAAATTTCATTCAAAATTCTTAGTATACCATTTGATAACTGGAATTACCCATAGAATTATTTATAATTCTTAAACTATCTAAATTAGACAATCAATTGATCATTGTACATAATTCTTCCATCCATGCAATTATATATAAATGTACGGATGCTAGAGATTATGTACACTAATCAATTGACGGATTTATCATTATACAATGCAATAAATAAAAGCAACAAGATATAAATACCCAGAAAATTTTTTCTAGAATCTTTTCTTAGCTTGTACTGAAATCAAGAAGTAAATGTTGCATTACTATATTATATATTTATATGTGTATTAAGACACAGAAAACTGTCAAGAAGCTTTACGGATTCTCGATATCATTCTAAGGCAGCATTCAATAAAGTAGTAAGTTGATTTATTTATATTTTCATGATTCAAGGCTGAGAGTCATGGGATAAGTAAACAAGCAGTAAGTAAACAATCTATCATCTTAGGATCCAAGGTTGCCGACACGGCCCAGAACCCGCTGATGGGGGTGAGAATTTTCTTAACGGCCAGCATAGCCCAAGGGCCATCCACGGCCACCGACACAGCACGGTCCGATCCAAAATCCATCGATATAGTCTAGAACTAGCCGACATGAGTTCTCATATCCGTCGGCACGATCCACGATCGATGGATAATTATAATTTTTATAATAAATATTTATAATATTTATTATAAAAATTATAATTAAATATTATTATAAATATTATAAATAATAAATAAATAATATTATAAATTTTTTAAAAAAATCATATCTACTTCTACAAAGAGGAGGTCACATAGAGAGCTCTGAGGATCGCTGGCAGCGGCGTTAGAGGAAGATGATGGTGCTAGAGATTACCTACGAAATGAGAGAGATAGTGAGTTAGAAAGAGAGAAGAGAGAGAAGGAGAAAGAGGAGAGAGAGAAAGAGAAAAGAGAAAGAGAGATATAGCAGGAAGGGAAGGTCGGGCTGAGGAAAGAGAGGAGATGGCGGAGTCGACGGTCAGGCTGACTAGGGAAGAAAGGGGAGGAGGGGGCTCGGGTTGAGGAAAGAGAGGAGAGAAAGTAGGGAGGGGTCCGGGCCGACGGTTGAGCCGAGGGAAGAGAGGAGAGAAGAGAGGTGGCGGAGCCGACTGGGAAAGGAGGAGGAAGGTGAGAGACGGGGGGGGTGGGCTAGGGTGAAGCTGGAGTGGGGAGCGGGGGGGTGGGTTGCGGGCAATGGTCCGGTGGAGGAGCTGCAGGCCTAGGCTGAGGAAGAAGGGGAAGGAAAGGAAGGAGGGGGAGGTCGCGGCGCTGGCCTAAGGGTAGAAGGGGGAGGTGCGGGTGGAGGCGACACCGACTGGGGAAGAAAAGGGAGGGATGAGGTCTCATCGATGGCAGAGAGGAGGGAGGGAGAGAGAGAGCAATCGATGGAGGAAAAATCAATTTAGGAGCGGGCTGAAAAAATAACCTAACCTATGGCAACGATTTTCGAACCACTATCATAGATTGAAAATTATTTTTTTATTTTTTATTCTAAATATTATATAATTTTAAAATTTAATACTCATTTTTATCATTTATTATCTAAATAATTATCATTAGAGTGTTGTCACAAAAGGCCGCATCGATCTGATGGCCCTAGCTTCATCGATCAAACAAATTCGATTTCGATGATCACGAACGATGACGCGATGATCTGATAGATAAAAATCTTCAATAGATTCAAAAATTTGCAATGATGATCTTGGTGATATTTATAGCATACTATCAAAGTTTTATTTCAATCGGATATCATTATCATGGTCAATTTAGTATGGAGTTATTTCGATCATTAAGAAAAATGAGTGATCAAAGGATCAGACGGCATTCGATTATGAGATAATTTTTTAGATAAAAAATTTTAGCTATTATCTTAATCATTTTTACGATGGTGATCATAAAATTTAAATCATGGATCTAAGAACGATCCAAAACTATATGTCGCTTGATATCCATTCTTAAACTCCATTGATAATTATGCTCGTACTTTTGCAAGATCTGCTTAACATGAATAATTTTTATAAAAATAATTTAAATTTTATGATCACCATCATAAAAATGATTAAAATAGTAGTCAAGATTATTTATCTAAAAAATTATCTCATAATCGGACACCATCCAGTCCTTTGATCACTCATTTCTCATTTAACAACCGAAATTATTTTATGCTAATTGATCATGATAACGATATCCGATTGAAGTAAAACTTTGATAGTATACTACAAATATCACTGAGATCATCGTTGCAACTTTTTGAATTTATCGGAGGTCTCCATCTATCGGATCATCGTGTCATCGTTCATGATCGTCGAAATCAAATTTTTTAATCGATAAAGCTAGGGCCATCGGATCAAGGCGGTCTTTTGTGATGATACTCTAATGATAATTATTTAGATAATGAACGATGAAGATGAGCACTAAATTTTAAAATTATATAAAATTTAGAATAAAAATATAAAAAAAAGATATCACAGCGATTATGTCCAACCGCGGCAATAGGTTGAGCCTACGGCAGTGATTACAAAGAACTGCTACCATAGGTTCAACCTATGGCAACAGTTAACTGTAACCGCTGTCATAGGTCTGACCTATGGTAGCGATTATGGTTAACTCTAACCACTACCATAGGTCTGATCTATGACAGCGGTTACGTATAACCGCTGTCATATATTGATTTATAGCAGCGATTAGAATAAACTACTGCTATATGTTGGATCTATGGTAGCGGTTAGTATAAACCGCTGTCATAGGTCAGACTTATGGTAGCGATTCTTTGTAACCGCTGCCGTAGATACTATTATAGTGGTTTCAAAAATTACTGCTATAGTTCTTTTCTGTAGTAGTGATAGTTTACTTTCATATAATTTAGAATCTCGAAAGGAGAGGAAGAACTTACAACCAGATCGCGTGTAAAATAATGCAACTAGCTCATTCTCCTGGGTGACTGCTCCGGTAAATTGATCACCTGATGGAAGTATAAGGACGACAAGGAGCTGCATGTATATATGGTGTCTCTGGTGCATAACTTTAGATCACTCATTCTGCTATTGTCCGTACATCGAGCCTAACAAACCACCAAAGAATGCTGAGGATGCTGGATTGCTTGTGGTTGCACGTCCCATCCCCACCACCTCAAGCTGCAACGCTGTTGCCGGTATTAGATTTGTTCCTGATATCGTGCTTGATAAGTCTGGTTAGTTGAGAACAGAGGGGCTAAACTTGCCACTACGGATATAACCGGTGGCAACGGATCTCCGCCGTAGTAATCCATGGTTTCCAGGTTTGTTTCTCTTCATCTTGGGCTTCTGAGAATTTATGATCGATTTTTATTAGCATATTAGTGTAATTGATGAAATTCTTCTAATTTTCATCATTTGACTTTTTTTCTGATTTAGGTATTCATCGAGAACTTGAGCTGGAGGGACAATACTAGGATCCTCTCTAGACATTCTTGGGAAGATAGTGTTGGAAGAAAATCTTTTTCCAAATTTAATTAGCCAAGAATTCATAAAAGGTAGCTAAGAAGGTTTTCTGTTTAATCAAAATGGTGTGAGAGACAACCATACATTTCATTAGAAATGAAATGAGAACAGAAATGAAAGAAGAAAAAAAATAAAATAGAAAATAGAGAAATTAGCAGACAATGGGACAGTAGACATTTACTTTTCAATTTTTTTGACTAATTAGGCGAGGAATGAACTTAGATGGCCCTACAACTACAATAAACCTCATACACAACAACAAAAGTATAAGCACCTAAATTCCTGGCCATCTCTTCTTTGATGCCCGTTGCAGACCCAAAACCCTTTGCTAGAACTCTATTTTAGATACATGTCAATTATGAGAACTAACACATAACTAGCTGCATGCCGACGCTTACCAAGGGACAATAGCATCTACCGTGCTACCTAAGTTGCATCTAAACCATTATCTTTGGCCTTTTGACAAAAATAATTATTTGAATATTATTGACACAAAAACTGGTCATCGTCGGAGTCTACTGGAGTTGAGGCCGATGAGATCGCCGCCGGGAACCTGCAGAACAAAGTTCCGTCCAGAGCCGGTGGGAGGGGGTGGCTCTGGCAGGACCCTCCAACGATTAAGTTAGCTCTGGCCAACAAGAATGGAGTGCTCGGAATGAGTTCCAGAGCTGGAAGGAGAAGAGGAGAGCTTAGAGATCAGAGAGATTCGAGTCAGTGTATCTGGAGGATCCTTTATAGGCGGAGCTTAGTTGATGGCGATGGCTATACCGCCGTATGGAGTTCGGTACGGAGAGGAAGGCATCATCAGGCGGTTGGTGACAGCCATACTGGCAAGTCGTGGACCGCATGAGGCTGGTTACGGAGAGAGTAGTGGCAGCCATATCGTCCGATCTTGTTGTCTGTTGCAGATTGATGGCGACAGTTCGTCCAGAGGAGTTCGAATTTGTAGAAGAGTTCGGCTGAAGGGAAAGCTCGGGAGGAGTTCGGTTGTAGAGAAGTTTGGAGGAGCTCGGTCGGCTGAAGGGACGGTCGCTTGGAGAGTTCGGTCGAGGGACGATCGCTGAGGAGTTCGGGCACCGGAGGATTCCATTAAAGCCCGACCGCTTGGAGTCCAAGGAGCTCGGCCGCTAAGCAGTTCGGCCGGCTGAACGGGTTCGAAGGAGCTCGGATGCTAGGGGTTCGGCTGAAGCCCATCTGCTGAAGCTCTTCTGCGGCTATTGGTTGCATTAAACTGAGCATCGAGCTAGACTTCAGCGGGAGCGGAATTTATCCCCAACACTAGCCCCCCCACTCTCGAGTTCGAAAATCAAAGGAAGAGAGTGCAGGAAAGGCGACTGCCGAAGTCTTCCTCTGAGCTCCGTGCTGGTTCAGGTCGAAGCTCGGAGGGAAGACTTCATCTCCAGCCAAAGTTGATGTCGAAGTTGAGGTCCGAGGGAGATCTCATCTCCTGCCGTGGTTGATATGGATGCTCGAAAGAGATCTGATCTGTTGCCGGGATTGTCTTCAATCTTATTTCTGGCCAAGGTTGTCTCAGTCGCTCGTGAGAGATCTCATCTCTGATCGAGATTGTCTCGGAGGCTCTGGCCGAGGTTGTCGCGGACCTTATCCCTAGTCGAGGTTGCCTCGATCGCTCGGAAGAGATCTGATCTCTAGCCGAGGTTATCCATGGTTGTTCGGGAGAGATCTTATCTCTAGCTGAGATTGTTGCTCGCGTTAGGATGAGGTTCTCCTTCTGTCCCTAACCGAGGTTGACTCGGTCGCTCGGGAGAGATCTTATCTCTAGTCGAGGTTGATTCTCGGGAGAGATCATATCTCTGACCGAGCTTGTTGCGAGCGCTCGGGGGAGATCCTATCTCCTGCAGTCGGGCTTTCCTCGGGGGAGATCTTATCTCCTACAGCCGAGGTTGCCTTGAGCTTTCCTCGGGGGAGATCTTATCTCCTGCGGTCGAGCTTTCCTCGGGAGAGATCTTATCTCTAGCCGAGGTGGTCGCTCGGGAGAGATCTTATCTCTGGCCGAACTTCTCGGGAGAGATCTTATCTCTAGCCGAGGTGGTCGCTCGAGAGAGATCTTATCTCTGGCCGAACTTCTCGAAAGAGATCTTATCTCTAGCCAAGATGGTCGCTCGAAAGAGATCTTATCTCTAGTCGAGGTTGATGCTCGCATTAGGACGAGGTTCTCCTCCTATTCCTAACCGAGGTTGTCAACGATCGCTCGGGAGAGATCTTATCTCTAGCCGAGATTGTCGCTCGCGTTAGAACGAGGTTTTCCTCCTATTCCTAACCGAGGTTGTCAACGGTCGCTCGAAAGAGATCTTATCTCTAGCCAAGGTTGATTCTCGGGAGAGATCTTATCTCTGGCCGAACTTCTCGGGAGAGATCTTATCTCTAGCCAAGGTGGTCGCTCGAGAGAGAGATCTTATCTCTGGCCGAACTTCTCGGAAGAGATCTTATCTCTAACCGAGGTGGTCCCTCGAAAGAGATCTTATCTCTAGCTGAGGTTGATGCTCGCGTTTAGGACGAGGTTCTCCTCCTATTCCTAACCGAGGTTGTCAACGGTCACTCGGGAGAGATCTTATCTCTAGTCGAGGTTGATGCTCGCGTTAGGACGAGGTTCTCCTCCTGTTTCTAATCGAGGTTTGTCAACGATCGCTTGGAAGAGATCTTATCTCTAGCCGAGGTTGATTCTCGGGAGAGATCTTATCTCTAGTCGAGGTGGTCGCTCGGGAGAGATCTTATCTCTGATCGAACTTCTCGGGAGAGATCTTATCTCTAGTCGAGGTGGTCGCTCGAGAAAGATCTTATCTCTAGCCGAGGTTGATGCTCGCGTTAGGATGAGGTTCTCCTCCTGTTTCTAATCGAGATTATCAACAGTCGCTCGGGAGAGATCTTATCTCTAGTCGAGGTTGATGCTCGCGTTAGGACGAGGTTCTCCTCCTATTCCTAATCGAGATTGTCAACGGTCGCTCGGGAGAGGTCTTATCTCTAGCCGAGGTTGATTCTCGGGAGAGATCTTATCTCTGGCCGAGCTTCTCGGGAGAGATCTTATCTCTAGCCAAGGTGGTCGCTCGAGAGAGATCTTATCTCTGGTTGAACTTCTCAGAAGAGATCTTATCTCTAGCCGAGATGGTCGCTCGAAAGAGATCTTATCTCTAGCCGAGGTTGATGCTCGCATTAGGACGAGGTTCTCCTCCTGCTCCTAATCGAGGTTGTCAATGATCGCTCGGAAGAGATCTTATCTCTAGCCGAGGTTGATGGTCTTTGACCTGCTCATGTTAGGACGAGATCTTCCTTCTGTTCCTAACACGGCGATTATTGACTGCTTCTTTTCCTGTCATTTCATAGTTTTGGCGCCCAAAAATAATATACTGTTGAAAGGGAAGAACTTTATTGAAAGAAAGTTACTGGCAATGTTTTTCCGAATTCTTTGTGATTCAGGATCGTAGTAGCATTGTTCCTCCGCGCTTCTTCATGCGGATGACCTTTTCTATCTCATGCTAGCTTCCTCACTTTGAAGCATGCTTCTCTTGGCTTCGATGCTGGGTCCTGGGGTAACGTTGATGATGTCATGAGGCGGTCGACCTTATCGTTTCTTGTTACGGCAGCGCCCTTCGCCGATCTTCAGGTTGGCATCGAATGAATTTACCCAGCCACCCCTTTCTAACGAGCTCCTCGATTTCATCTCGGAGCTGGATGCACTCCTCAGTATCGTGGTCGTGGTCGCGATGGTAGAGGCGGTACTTGCTTCGTTCATGCTTGTTTGGGAGAGACCGTAATCCTTCTGGTCTTGGCAGTTGGTTCTTAACTTCGGTGAAGATCTGAGTTCGAAGAGCGTTGAGGGGGGCATAGTCATGGAATCTTTTGGAAGGAGGGCTTCTTCGCGCTTCCCTGTAAGCTCGAGGAGTTCGGGCCCACCTGCTATCAGAGGAAGTCCGTGAGCGCGGCCGAACTTCATTCGGTTCCCCATTGCCTGCCAGCCGCTCCCTTAAGGCTTCTTCATCCTTCAACTTGAAGGCTTCTTCCGCACGGGCATATCTCTCGGCCCGAGCCAGCAGATCGACGAAATCCCTAGGGTACCTTTTCTCCAGGGAGAACAGCAAGTTATTTTTCTGAAGGCCGCCCTTGAGTGCGGCCATCGCGACAGACTGGTCCAAGTCTCGGACTTTCAATGCCGCGGCGTTAAACCTGGTGACGTAAGCCCGGATGAATTCCCCTTGCTTCTGCTTGACGTTCATTAGGAAATCTGAACCTTGGCTCAGTCGTCGGCTGCTGATGAAGTGGGCCGCGAATTGATTGCTCTTCTGGTCAAAAGAGAATATCGTACTTGGCTTCAATGCCGAGTACCAGTTCCTCGCTGCTCCCTTTAAGGTAGATGGGAAGGCTCGGCACAGCATGGCATCTGAAGCGCCGTGAAGCAGCATCATGGTCCGGAAGGCCTCCAAATGATCAACCGGATCAGAGGCCCCATCGTAACTTTCAAGTTGAGGGAGCTTAAAGTTCGGTGGGATGGGCTCTTGCATTATTTAGAGGGAGAAAGGGAGATCAGTGCGAACGTCGGCATGATGAGCCGGGGCGACGTGGCCGAGCTCTTCAATCCGCTGGTCCATCTCCCGCAGTCTGTGATCGAGGGCGTCGTCTCGGTTGCAGATCTTGGGGGGCTTCCGGCTACAAATGGGAAAGGTCTCCCCGAGAAGAGAACCATGATTCGAACATGGATCCTCAGCTTTCTGCTTCTTCTTCTCAGGAGCGATGGGTACATTGGCCCTAGTACTCTTCCTTGGGGCCAGTTCCCGATATTTCGATAGTGTGTTTTCTGGTGGAGTCGCCACCGGGGGCTGCTGCATAGCCTACAATGCCTCCATGAGGCCACGGACCTGTCGGACAAGCAGGTCGAACTGCTTCACATCCACCGTGGGTGCGGATGGAACTTGAGCCATCGGGGTCGAAGACGGATCCAGATGGGATCGAGCCGTGGAGGCCGCCGAGCGTCGTGTCGAAGCTCTCCTGGATGGCATTTTCTCTTCGGAAGAGAAAGGAGAGATCTCCGGAGAGGGAAGAGAAAAGTCACCATCAAGCACTCCTTTAAGAACGAGGGGACCTCGGCTTTTTTTAAGAGAGAGATCATCGCGGGCCCTTCCTCTAGTGCCAATCTGTTGATGCAAAAATTGATCGTCGTCGGAGTCTGCTGGAGTTAAGGCCGATGAGGTCACCATCGGGGACTTGCAAAATAAAATTTCGTCCAGAGCCGGTGGGGGGGTGGCTCCGGCAGGACCCTCCGATGATCAAGTTAGCTCTGGCCAACAGGAATGGAGTGCTCAGAATGAGTTTCGGAGCTGGGAGGAGAAGAGGAGAGCTTAGAGATCAGAGAGATTCAAGTCAGCGTATCTAGAGGATCCTTTATAGGTGGAGCTTAGTTGATGGCGACGGTCATACCACCGCATGGAGTTCGATACGGAGAGGAAGGCATCGTCAGGCGGTTGGTGACAGCCATACTGGCAAGTCATGGACCGCATGAGATTGGTTACGAAGAGAGTAGTGGCGGCCATATCGTCCGATTTTGTTGCCTGTTGTAGACTGATGGCGACAGTTCGTCCAGAGGAGTTCGGACTTGTAGAAGAGTCCGACTGAAGGAAAAGCTCGGGAGGAGCTCGACTGTAAAGAAGTTCGGAGGAGCTCGACCGGCTGAAGGGATGACTGCTTGGGGAGTTCGGTCAAGGGGCGACCGCTGAGGAGTTCGGGCATCGGAGGATTTCGTTAAAGCTCGACCACTTGGAATCCAAGAAGCTCAGCCGCTAAGCAGTTCGACCGACTGAATGGGTTCGAAGGAGCTCGAATGCTAGAGGTTCGACTGAAATCCATCTGCTGAAGCTCTTTTACGGCTACTGGTTGCATTAGGCTGAGCATCGAGCTAGACTTCGGCGGGAGCAAGATTTATCCCCAACAAATATCACTGCAAATTTTTTGAAAGATATGGATAATAGAAGTCTATCCTATATATAAGATATTCACCTTGAGGGATTATCCCAATCATTAGATCTTTCTCACCTTTAATTTGTTAGTTAATCTTCTTCTATTTAATAGCTCTAGTGCCTACTTGAATAACTGCCATTTTATTTTTTTCTATATATATATATTTAACAAAAAAAAGACCTTCTATTCCTTATCTAAGAAAACTTCTCCATGATCCTATTTGTTATTTATTAATTTCTCTAAATATCCCTTCTCCATCATCATGACCCTATTTGTTATTTATTAGTTTCTTCAAATATCTATTTGTTAGGATAAACCCGCTTTTGTCGAAGTTCAGCTGGATGCTTGATCTCGGAAGGATCCCATCCGGCAGCAGCCTTCATGATTAAATCTCGAGCCTTCTCCAATAGTCGGACTCCTCTCGAACTTCTCCTTCAGTCAGACTCCTCCGATAGTCAGATTCTTTCCGAACTTCTCCTTCAGCCAAACTCCTCCAATGGTTGAACTCCTTTCGGACTTCTCCTTCAGCCAGACTCCTTCAACGGTCGAACTCCTTCCAAACTTCTCCTTCAATTGGACTCCTCCAGCAGTTGAACTTCTTCCAAACTTCTCCTTCAGCCAGACTCCTCCCCCAGTCGGACTCCTCCAACAGTCGAACTTCTCTCGAATTTCTCCTTCAGATGGACTCCTCCAAATAGTTAAACTCCCTCTGAACTCCATCTAGCAGCCCCAAAGGATCTCGACACTTATCCTCGATATAGCCAAAAGAACCGTCAATCTCTTCTATCCGAGCTTCGACCGTTGGACCCCGATGGGCTCGCATATCGCGACAACAGACACTATCCCCCATAACAAACTCTACGTGATCCTGAACGACCTACTATCGGACGGTTATGGCTATCACTATTAGTTTGTTACAGGCTCCGTCCATATAAGAGACCCTCCAGATATGCTTTCGGAGAAAGAAAAAAAAAAGCTCTCCTTCTCTTCCTCAAAACTCTGCTAGAATCTCTCTACATATTCCATTTTTATTGGCCAAAAGAGCTGACTTGATTGTCGGAGGGTCTTGCCGGAGCCACCACCCCAGACTCCGGATGAGATTTATTTTGCAGGTCCCGGCGGTGACCTCATCCTCTCTAAATCCAGCTTCGACTCTGGCAATGGTCAGATTTCGTGCCAATAGGATTGGCGCTAGAGGAAGGGCCTTAAGTTATTGAGATTCTCTTATTCTTGAAGGAATACGTGGTGGAGATCCCTCTTCATCCCAGTCAGAGTCCTACTTTTCCTCTCAACCTCTTGAGGATGCCTCCTAGAAAGGCTTCAACCCGACGGTCAACCACCTCCACGGTCAGATCTCATTCAGATCTTTTCGCCCCTATTTCATCTCCTGTGTCTCAAACCCCACCGCCTGCGATGGTGGATATGGTGTAGTTCGACCTGCTAGTCCAATGGGTCTGCGATCTTACTAAAGTAGTGCAGGCTATGTAGCAGCAGCAGCTGTCTCCAGCACCATCTCGATCGGAGTAGGTTTCTCAAAAGTCGAAGAACTCGATCTGGGGGCGGTCGACTTGGGTCAGTCGGTCGGCGACCCCCAAAAAAGGGAAGTAGAGGGTAGAGAGCCATTGCTCGGACCATGACTCGACCCTAGGGGGAGCTTTGCCTCCATTTCACTAGAAAATCTTAGAGATCAACAACTGTAAAGATCTTCTGAATCAAAGGCTTCAGAAAATGAGCCGACGAATCGAGGAACTCCATTATGCTTTCTTCTTCTGCGGTAATGATATTTGCACTGATCCTTCCTTTTCTCAGAAGATTATGTAGGAACTGATCCCATCGAACTTCAAGCTTGCATAGTTTGAGAGTTACGATGAGACCATCAATTCGATCGACCATCTGGAGGTCTTTCGGATAATGATGCTACTCCATGGTGCGCTAGACGTCATTTTATGTCGAACTTTTTCATCCATCCTTAAGAGAGCCGCCAGAAACTAGTATTCGACCCTTAAGCCGGGTACCATCTTTTTCTTTGATCAAATGAGCTATCAGTTTGTGGCTCATTTCGTTAGCAATCGACGTCCCTATCGAGGTTCGGATTTCTTGATGAATATCAAACAGAAGGAAGAGAAATCTATTTGGACTTATGTCGGGTTTAATGCTGCTATATTGGAGGTCCAAAACCTAGATCAGTCTATTGCAATGGCCGCACTCAAGGACGATCTTTAAAAGAATGATTTGTTGCTTTCCTTAGAGAAGAAGTACCCCAGAAATTTTATCGATATGCTGGCTCGGGCTGAAGGTTATGTCCAAGCTGAGGAGGCCTTTAAGGCTAGGGATAATGAAGTTGCCTAAGAGCCGCAAGCGGACGAATCGAATGTGCTCATGGTTGAAGAAAAATCGAGCAGAGCTCAGCCACACTCCCAAACTCCTCCGGAGCGTAAGCAAGCCCGAACTCCTACCCGGGCCTAGAGGCGAAGAAGTCCGGATAGAAGGGCACGACGAAGCTTTTCCTTCAGAAGATTTCATAACTACGTTCCTCTCAATGCTCCAAAAATTCAAGTACTGATGGAGATCAGAAAGCAACTACCGAGATCGAAAAGAATGCACACTCATCCCGACAAGCGCAATCCTAGCAAGTTCTGCCTCTACCATCGTGATCACGATCATGATATAGAAGAGTGCATCCAGCTCCAAGATGAGATCGAGGAGCTCATTAGACGCAGTAGGCTTGGTCGGTTCCTATGACGTCGATCGAAAGGATGGGATGATTGATCGAGAGCACCCCCACCGTCAGAACCATCGAGGGATGAGAAGCAGTGAGAAGATCGACCTTTGATTGGCATCATTAACACCATCTTTGGAAGACTTCGACATGGGAAGGCTAGTGGATTGACAGAGCCTGAGAGGAGGCGGAGGATTGAGGAGCCCATCACTTTCACCAACGAGGATGCCCGAAGAGTCTAGTTCCCACACAATGATGTGGTTGTAATCTCTTTAAACATTACTGATTATGATGTACACCGTATTTTGGTAGATAATGAAAGTTCCGCTGATGTTTTGTATTATGATGTTTTCTTTAAAATGTCCATACTCGATAATCGCCTAGGACCCATGAGCTTCCTGTTGGTCGGCTTCACTGGCGACACTATGCTAGTGGAGGGAATGATAACTCTAGCCATGACTGCAGGACAATATCAAAAGCAGGCCAAGACGTGGGTCGACTTTTTGGTGATGAAAGCCTCCTCCACTTATAATGCAATCCTCGACTGACCTGGTCTGAATGCACTACGAGCCATAGTGTGAACCTATTACCTGAAGATAAAATTCTCAACAAATAATGAAATAGATGAAATCAGAGGCGATCAAGCATTAGCCCAATACTGCTACTCCTTTGCCTTACAGAACGACACTCGACTTGACCCCTGCCCAGTTGACGGGCTTGATATCTGCGATGATCTTATCGAAGAATGGGATGAGCCCATAGAAGATCTTGTGATCATTCTCTTGAATGACGGAAACATGGAGCATACGGTGCAAATTAGCTCCAATATGGAAGATCAAGTTTGGGAGTAGCTCATCGCCTTTTTATGGAGGAATGCTGACGTCTTCGCCTAGGTTCCAGTAGATATGTCTGGGATTGATGCTGAGGTTATGAAACATCGACTGACCGTTGATCCCAAGCATCGACCAGTGAAAGAAAGAGTTTGAGGCCATCCACTAGAAAGGTAGAAGGCAATAGCAGAAGAAGTCGACAAGCTTCTCAATGCTGAATTTATTCGAAAAGTCAGCTATCCGACTTGGGTCTCTAACGTGATCCTAGTCAAGAAGTTCAATGGCAAGTGGAGGATGTGCATCAACTTTAAGAAGCTGAACAAGGTCTGTCCAAAAGACAGCTATTCTTTATCTAGAATCGATCAACTGATGGATGTGACTTCAAGCTACGAGCTCCTCACCTTCATGGGTGCCTTCTCTGGCTACAACCAAATTTGAATGGCACCAAAAGATGAGGAGAAGACTGCTTTTATTACCAACTGTGGTCTTTACTGTTATAGGGTCATGTCCTTCGGGCTTAAGAATGTAGGCATGACTTATCAGCGCTTGGTCAATAAAATCTTCAAGAAGTAGATCGACCGCAATATGGAGGTTTACATCGAAACATGCTGGTCAAAAGCCAAATGTCTATCAATCATGTTGCCGACCTTGAAGAGGCTTTCGATGCGCTCAGAAAATACAAGATGAAGCTGAACCCAATCAAGTGCGCCTTTGGGGCAGCCTTAGGAAAATTTTTGTAATTCATGGTCTCCAGATAAGGGATTAAGGCCAATTTGGAGAAGATTCGATCTATCCAGGAGATGACCGCTTCGAAGTCTACCAAAAAAGTTCAGCGCTTGATTGGAAAGGTGGCATCTTTGAATCATTTTGTCTCAAGGTCGGTCGAATGCTGCATGTCCTTCTTCCAAATCCTCAGAAAATTGAAAGATTTTCATTGGACGCTGGAATGCCAAAAGGCGTTCGACGAGCTCAAGAACTACCTTGGCTCGCCTCCCCTACTAGTCAAATTCGGATCCATAGAGGAGCTATTTTTCTACCTCGTGGTCTCCCTTGCAGTGCTAGCCGCAGTCCTGATCAAAGAAGAGGCAAAAATGTAGCGACCAATCTACTACATAAGCCGAATCCTAAGGAATGTCGAGACTAGGTATACAAAGTTGAAAAAATTAATTTATGCTCTTCTGATTGCAGTAAGAAAACTTCGGCCTTACTTATAGGGACATGCTATAATGCTCCTCACTGACCAACCGATTAGAGCGATCCTTCATTAAATGGATGCTTCCAGAAGAATTGCAAAATGGACCATTGAATTAACAGAGTTTAACATCAACTATCGACCTTAGCCAGTAATTAAGGCTCAGGCACTGGTTGACTTCATAGTTAAATGTACCATTGCAGACGATGTCGAGCTTCAAAATGAAACCAATATTCCATGGTTGCACCTGAGCTCCTCTAAAGAAAGAACGGACCTTCCTGAAGATTTCTGGGCCCTGTATGTCGATGGCTCCTCCAACGCTTCTGGAGTAGGTGCTGAGTGGATCCTGATCAATCCAGAAGGAATCATCATGAAGTATGTGCTGCATTTCAAATTTTTGGTGACAAACAATGGGGCAGAATATGAGGCCTTAATAGTCGAGCTCAGGATAGCCAAAGAATCGGGAGCTGATCGACTTCAAGTTTGCAGTAACTCCCAATTGATCGTGGGATAGGTTAGCGATAGTTATGAAGCCCGGAAAGAGAGCATGGTAAAATATCTTGAGAAGGTGAAGAGCTTGACCCCAGCCTTCGATAGTTTCAACATTCGACAAATCCCGAGAGCGAAAAATGCTAGGGCCGACCTTCTTTCCAAGCTAGCTATCCTAGCTCCTAACGAGCTTCCGAAAGAAGCTTATTATGAGACATTGAAATGCCCATGCATAGAGGAACCACAGTCCGTCATGCAGGTTGGCTAGGAGCCCTGCTTGATTGACCTGCTGATCGCTTATCTTAAGGATGGGGTTCTTCCTCATGATCCAAAAGAGGCTCGAAAGTTGAGAAACCAAGCCTCTCGATATGTTCTTTATGAGAATAAGCTGTATAAAAGATCTTATTCTCTGCCATTATTGAGGTGCCTTCGATCCTCTGAGGCTGATTTTGCACTATGGAAAGTGCACAAGAAAATTTGCGGGAGCCATCCGGGTGCCAGATCTCTATCTCATAAGCTGCTCCGACAAGGGTATTACTGGCCGACTATGTATGGTGATTGTATTGATTATGTCAGGAGATATGACCGCTGCCAAAGAAACGTGAATGTCCAAAGGCAACCAGTCATTGAGCTTGCTCCGTTGAGTGCTCCTTGGTTATTTGCACAGTCAAGAATGGATATTCTTGGACCCTTCCCAATGGCATCTAGGCAACGAAAGTTTCTCCTAATCGCCATCGACTATTTCACTAAATGGATCGAGGTTGAACCACTGACAAAGATTACCAAAGCTAAGGTATAAAACTTCATCTGAAAGTCGATCGTCTACAGATTTGGACTGTCCCAAACTATCATAACAGATAATGATCAATAATTCATCGAAGCAAGGTTCGCTGAGTTCTACGAAGGTCTGAATATTTTCCACCACTTTACGTTGGTAGCTCACCCGCAGGCAAATGAAAAGGCTGAAGTGACTAATCGGATCCTATTGCAAGACATCAAGATAAGACTCGAAAGAGCAAGAGGGGCTTGGACGGACGAACTTTATCATGTTCTGTGGACATACCATACTATCCAAAGGCTGCCGACTGGAGAAACATCATTCACCTTAGTTTTTAAAACAAAGGCAATCATCCCGATCGAACTTAAGCTTCCATTGGCATAGGTAGTGGCTTTCAATGAACAGCATAACCCACAAGACCTCAGAGCCAATCTTGACCTACTGAAAGAGAAAAAAGAGAAAGCCCAAGTTCGGATGGCAGGATATAGATGAAAGATGGCCTGATACTATAACTCTAGAGTCAAAGATAAAATATTCAGAGTGGGAGACTTAGTGCTTTGGCAAGCCGCCATCTCTTAGCCTCAGAACCAGAGGAAGCTTGCCCCAAATTAGGAAGGACCCTATGAGATTATGGAAGTCATCCGATCTGGAACATAGTACTTGAAGGAACTCGAAGGAGCAGACCTACCTCAACCATGAAATTCGAAAAATCTATGAATGTATTATCGATAATTTGATTGTAATAAAATCCTCCTACTTCAACATCCTAATCTTTGTTGTATATCGATAATAAAGGGGGACTACCCTTCGAACTTAATCTCACGATAAATATAGTCATGTTAGGAATAGAAGGAGAACCTCATTCTAATGTGAGCAAAGTCGAAGGCCTCGTTCATTTTAGATGAGATGAGGGAAGAGGCTCTGACAACAATCCTAATGTGCCCCTACAATCCATTAGGAACAGAAGGAGAACCTCGTCCTAATATGAGCAAAGTTGAAGGCCTCGTTCATTTTAGATGAGATGAGGGGAGAGGCCCTGACAACGAACCTAATGTGCCCCTACAGCCTATTAGGAATAAGAGGAGAACCTCATCCTAACGTGAGCAAAGTCGAAGGCCTCGTTCATTTTAGATGAGATGAGGGGAGAGACCCTGACAACGGCCCTAATGTGCTCCTACAGTCCATTAGAAATAGGAGAAGAACCTCATCCTAATGTGAGCAAAGTCTTAAGACCTCATTCATTTTAGATGAGATGAGGGAGAGGCCCTGACAACGATCCTAATGTGCTCCTATAGTCCGTTAGGAATAGGAGGAGAACCTTGTTCCTAACATGAGCAAAGTCGAAGGCCTCGTTCATTTTAGACGAGATGAGAGAGAGGCCCTTGACAATGATCCTAATGTGCCCCTACAGTCCATGTTAGGAATAGAAGGAGAACCTCATCCTAACGTGAGCAAAGTCGAAGACCTCATTTATTTTAGACGAGATGAGGGGAGAGGCCCTGACAATGGTCTTAATATGCCCCTACAGTCCGTTAGGAATAGGAGGAGAACCTCATCCTAACGTGAGCAAAGTCGAAGGCCTCATTCATTTTAGACGAGATGAGGGGAGAGGGAGAGATCCCTGACAATGGCTCCTAATGTGCCCCTACAATTCGTTAGGAATAGGAGGAGAACCTCATCCTAATGTGAGCAAAGTCGAAGGCTTCGTTTATTTTAGATGAGATGAGGGAAGAGGATCTGACAATGATTCTAATGTACCCCTACAGTCCGTTAGAAATAGGAGGAGAACCTTATCGCCCTAATGTGCTCCTACAGTCCGTTGGGAACAAGAGGAGAACCTCATCCTAACGTGAGCAAAGTCGAAGGCCTCGTTCATTTTAGATGAGATGAGGAGAAAGGTCCTGACAACGGTCCTAATGTGCCCCTATGGTCTGTTAGAAAAATAAGGAGAACCTCATCCTAACTTGAGCAAAATTGAAGGCCTCGTTTACTTTAGATGGGATGAGAGGAGAGGCCCTGACACCGATCCTAATACATCCCTACGACCTCATTAGGATAGGAGGAGAATCTCATCCTAATAAGAGTAAAAAAGAGAGAGAAAAGGATTATAGACGAGCATTGCATTTACATGAGGCAACGACGGACAAGGACCTCGAGCTCGGCCTCCACGTCCTGAATAGCTTAATGCTCATAGATCAGTTGGAGCTTCAACCGCTGAACTTCGACTTTCTCCATCTCGACAGCCTCTGAAAGCTCACCAATGGTCTTTTTCAAGGAGGCAATCTCCTTCAACTCTCTACTAGAGATAGCCTATCGACCATCAACCAGTTGTTGCTGGAGATGGCTCACCTCTCTATTAGCTATCCGGAGCTCATGCTCGAGCCTAGTCACTTCCTTCGACCAAGTTAGCTTATACTCATCATGCCAGGCTTCAGCATTGTAGAGCTGCTTCTAAAGTTTGGAGAACCTCTTGGACCAGTCTCAATTGTATCGGGCCCTATCAATAGACCATGATAAAGTTTCCTCTAGCAGTTGAATTTTTTCCTTCACTGCCGTAAGGTTCCTAAAGTGGGTATCTTCGACAGTTGCCTCCGAAGCATTCTTCCTCGATTCTTGAAGATCATCCTCATTTTTTCTCAACTTCTTCTTCAAACGATGAATCTCCTTCTTCAAGCTCCTAATCAGTGGTTTAATCGGAACCCCATGGGATAAAAGATCGGCATCAACTGAAAGAGGAGAGTCATGACCTAAGTCGTCAAGAGCGTTCTGAACCATGCAAATGATAATATAAAGTTTAAGGCTAGAAAAAGATTTATCTTTCATTTACTTGGATATTTTTAAATACATCAACATAAAAAAAAAAAAAGAAAAAGAAAGCTACATGGTCTTTGAAAATCTAGACCTCGGACAGCTCGGCCACAGGAGAGGTCGGAGCATCTTCATTAGCGTCCAATCCATAGGCATGCTCGGGCGCTGTAGTGATAGGTTCGAAAGCTTCCAGGACAGCTCCTGTGGTTGAAGAAGAAGGGACGTCGGCCAAGACAACTCTGATCCCGAGGGATGAAGGATTGGCTCTATCGTCGATCTCTTTCATCAAAAGGTCCAAATCTATCTTGGAAAATTCTCAGTGATCCTCCCTAGGTAGATCTGGAACCCCTCGATGAAGGCCTCTTGAGCAAAAGGTATTTTAATATTCTTCATGTCCCTAGAGGACTTGAAGCTTTCGACTGCTCGCTCCACCGCCGCGTCGACCCCTTCTTGCGCCTTCCTCTTTTCCTCCTTCTCCTGAGCCAAGGCAGTCCTTAAGTTCGTCATCTTCTCATGTTCAGCCCTCAACTCTTTCCAAAGGTGCTCGACCTCAATGGATTGGATTTTCAAAGCCACCCTCATGCTCTCGACTTCAGCTTGGGCCTTCTCGACCTTCGCACGAGCTTTCTCGAGGATCTTCAAGGCTTCGATCCATCTCTAATCGGTCGTCTCAGAGTGGGCGAAGAGATAATGCCCGAGCTACGATAGAAAACCAAGTTAAAATTAGAGAGCCCTGACTTTGAAAATGGAAAGGGACTTTGGTAGTCACACTCGATACTTCCTTCCCTTGAACTTCAAACTTGGGAGTAGGAGGACTAGTGTTGGGGATAAACCCGCTCCTACCAAAGTTTGGTTGGATGCTTGATCTCGAAAGGATCCCATCCGACAGTAGCCTCCATGGTTAAACCTCGGGCCTCCTCTAATAATTGGACTCCTTCTGAATTTCTTCTTCAGCCAGACTCCTCCGATAGTTGAACTCCTTCCAAATTTCTTCTTCAGCTAGACTCCTCCAACAGTCGGACTCATCCCAAACTTCTCCTTCAGTCAGACTTCTCCAGTAGTTGAACTCCTTCCGAACTTCTCCTTCAGTCGGACTCCTCCAACGATCAAACTCCTTTCAGACTTCTCCTTCAGTCGGACTTCTCTAGCAGTTGAACTCTCCCGAACTTCTCCTTCAGCCAGACTTTTTTTCCAGTCGGACTCCTCCAACAGTCGAATTTCTACCGAACTTCTTCTTCTGTCAGACTCCTCCAATAATCGAACTCCTTCCAAATTTTTTCTTCAGATGGACTCCTCCAAATAGTTAAACTTCCTCCAAACTCCATCCAGCAGTCCAAGAGGACTTTGATACTCATCCTCGATATAGCCAAAAGAACCATCAATCTCTTCCATCTGAGCTTCGATTGTTGGATCCTGACGGGCTCACACATCGCGACAATAGATACTATCCTCCATAACAAACTTCATATGGCCCTAAATGGTCCACTATCAGACAGTTACGGCTGCCACTATCAATTTGTTATAGGCTCCATCCATATAAGGGACTCTCCAGATACGCTTTCGAAGGGAGAAAAAAAGCTCTTCTTCTTTTCCTCAAAACTCTGCTAGAATCTCTACGTATTTCATTTCTATTGGCCAAAAGAGCTAACTTGATCGTTGAAGAATTTTGCCAGAGCCACCACTCCAGAATTCGAATGAGACTTATTTTACAGGTCTCGGCGGTGACCTCATCCTCTCCAAATCCAACTTCGACTCCGATGACAGCTAGATTTTGCACCTACAGTCCATTAGGAATAGGAGAAGAACCTCGTCCTAACGTGAGCAAAGTCAAAGGCCTCGTTCCTTTTAGACGAGATGAGGGGAGAGGCCCTGACAATGGTCCTAATATACCCCTACAATCCATTAGAAATAGGAGAAAAATCTCATCCTAACATGAGCAAAGTCGAAGGCCTCATTCATTTTAGACGAGATGAGGGGAGAGGCTTTGACAACGGTCCTAATATGTCCCTATAGCCCATTAAGAATAGGAGAAGAACCTCATCCTAATATGAGCAAAGTCGAAGGCCTCGTTCATTTTAGACGAGATGAGGGAAGAGGCCCTGACAACGGCCCTAAAGTGCTCCTACAGCCCATTAGAAATAGGAGGAGAACCTCATCCTAACGTGGGCAAAGTTGAAAGCCTCGTTCATTTTAGATGAGATGAGGGGAGAGGCCCTGACAACAGTCATAATGTGCTCCTACAGTCCATTAGAAATAGGAGGAGAACCTCATCCTAATATGAGCAAAGTCGAAGATCTCATTCATTTTAGACGAGATGAGGGGAGAGGCCCTGACAATGGTCTTAATGTGTTCCTACAGGCCATTAGGAATAGGAGGAGAACCTCGTCCTAACGTGAGCAAAGTCGAAGACCTCATTCATTTTAGATGAGATGAGAAGAGAGATCCTGACAATGGCCCTAATGTACTCCTACAGCTTATTAGGAACAGAAGAAGAACCTCGTCCTAACGTGAGCAAAGTCGAAGGTCTCATTCATTTTAGATGAGATGAGGGGAGAGGTTCTGACAATGGTCCTAATATGCCCCTACATCCCATTAGAAAAAGGTGGAGAACCTCCACTACTACAAAAATGATCTATGGCAGCGCTTACTATGGCAGCAATTTTCAAAACTGCTGTCATAGCTCCTACGGCAGTGATTTTCATTAACCGCTGCTATAGGTCGGACCTATGATAGCAGTTTTTGTAACCACTGTTATAGGTCCGACATATAGCAGTGGTTACAAAAAAATTGCTACCATAGGTCAGACTTATATCAGTGGTTATAAAAAATCGCTGTTATAGGTCGATCTATAACAGAGCGATTACCAAAAAATCGCTATCGTAGGTCGGACCTATAGCAGCGGTTATAAAAAACCACTATCATAGGTCGACCTATAGCAGCGGTTAGTAGAAACCGCTGCTATAATATGATTTATAGCGGCGATTAATTGTAATCGCTGTCATATATATATATATTTTAAAATATTATATAATTTTAAAATTTAATATCCATCTTCATCATTCATTATCTAAATAATTATCATTAGAGTATCGTCGCAAAAGGTTACCTCGATTCGATGGCCCTAGCTTCATCAATCAGAAAAATTTGATTTCGATGACCACGAACGACAATACGATGATCTGATAGATAAAGACCTCCGATGGATCCAAAAATCTATAATGATGATCTCGATGATGTTTGTAGCATACTATCAAAATTTTACTTTAATCGGATATCGTTATCTTGATTAATTTAGTATAGATTAGTTTCGACTGTTAAATGATAAATGAGTGATCAAAGGATCAAACGGTGTCCGATTATGAGATAATTTTTTTATAAATAATCTTGGCTACTATTTTAATCATTTTTTATGGTGGTGATTATAAAATTTAACTCATGAGATGAAGAACGATCTAAAACTATACGCCTCTTGATAACTATTTTGAAACTTCACTAGTTGTTATGCTCGTACTTTTGCAATATCTGCTTAACATGAATAGTTTATACAAAAATAATTTAAATTTTACTATCA
The DNA here is from genome assembly GCA_006176705.1 of Cocos nucifera. Classification (NCBI taxonomy): domain Eukaryota; kingdom Viridiplantae; phylum Streptophyta; class Magnoliopsida; order Arecales; family Arecaceae; genus Cocos; species Cocos nucifera. The sequence continues at coordinate 600,392 of QRFJ01002197.1, read as the reverse complement.
TCACCATATAAAATATTTAAAATTATAATAAAGATTATTTAACTAAAAAATTATCTCATAATCGAATGCCATTTAACCCTTTGATCGCTTATTTCTAATTTAACGGTCGAAATCATTCCATACTAAATTGACCATGATAACGATATCCGATTGAAGTAAAACTTTGATAGTATGCTACAAACATTATTGAAATTATTGTTACAGATTTTTGAACCCATCGAAGGTCTCCATCTATCAGATCATCGCATCATTGAAATCAAATTTTTTTCATCGATGAAGTTAGGACCATCGAATCGAGGCGATCTTTTGTGACGACATTCTAATGATAATTATTTAGATAATGAACGGTGAAGATGGGCATTAATTTTTAAAATTATATAATATTTTAAAAAAAATAAAAAAAATTATTTCTAATCTATGGCAGTGGTTACCAAACATTGCTGCTATAGATCTATAGCAGCGGTTATAGAACCGCTGCCGTAGATCTATGACAGTAATTTTGGATAACCACTATCGTAGATCTATGATAGCAGTTCGATAATCGCTGTTGTAGATTATATTAAAAATATCCAAATTTTTTTTTCTCTCATGCGTGCTCGATCTCTCTCTCTCTCCTCTTCTCTTCATCATCGGTGAGGCTCCTTCCCCCCCCGACCGGCATCGCCCCTCCTCCCTCAGTCGGTGTTGCCCTCCTTCCCCCTCCCCCCTTTGGCCCCCATCCCGACCACCCCTCCCCACCCCGACACCCCCCATCCGACCCCCCACCCCTCCATCTGACCCTCCTTCGACCCCAGTGAAACCCTCCTCTGACGAACCCCCATCTGACCCTCAGCCCCCCATAAAATCATCCCTCCGACGAACCCCCTCCCACCCTCATTCGATCCCTCGCGAAACCCCGCCCCCCATTCGACCCTCCCTCGGTCCCTAGCGAACCCCCTCTGACGAACCTCCATTCAACCCTCCCTCGGCCTTCTGTGAAACCCTCCCTCAGGCAAACCCCCATCCACCCTTGACCCTCCTCCCCCGGCCCTCCGTGAAACTCCTCCCCCATACTCTATCCTCCTCCGACCCCGATGCAAAACCAAACCCCCCTTTCGGTGAGCCTCCCTCCACCCTCCTTTGGCCCCCATGAAACCCCACTTCCCCCTACCATCACCATCATTCTGACCCTCCCCGGATCAAGTGTGAAGCCTCCTTCGACCTCCTCGTCACTATGCCCCTCCCCCTAGCCCCCCCCATCCCCGACTACTCCTGCTCTCTCTCTTTCCTCTTTTCTCTCTTCTCTATCTCACTATTTTACTTTTATTTCACAGGTTACCTCTAGTGCCGTCATCCTCCTCTAGCATCGTCGTCGACGATCCTCGGAGCTTTTGGTGCGACCCACTCTCTATAGCCATAGGTATAATTTTTTTAAAAAAATTTATAATATTATTTATTAATCATGTATATTTATAATAATTTATAAAATATTTATAATAAATATTATAAATATTTAATATAAAATATTATAATTATCTGTATGCCATAGTTTTTGGATCGTGCCGTAGCGATAGTCTTGAGCTGTGCCATATCGACGGTTGTGGACTAGATCTATCAACGGATTGAGTTTGGATCAAAATCTGAATATTCAAATTCGGATCTAATTTTAATTACTGATACCAGATCCAAATCCAAATACTCGATGGGTCTATACTTGAGAGAGAAAGGAAGGGATCTGGCCTCGTCGCCATCATTGGAAGGGAGGGGGTCTGGCCTCACCGACGAGGAAGATCGAGAGAGGGAGAGTGGGAGATCGAGAGAGCGAGAGAGGAAGGGAGGGGGTCTGGCCTCGCCGGCATCATTGGGAGGGATGGGGTCCGACGTTGCCAACGAGGGAGATCGAGAGAGTGAGAGAGGGAGGGATGGGGTCTGGCCTCGTCGTAAGGGAGATCGAGAGAAAGATCGAGAGATGAAAAAGCTGGGAGGAAGGGGTTCGACCTCGCCACCATCATCGGTGAGAGAGATCGAGAGAGGAAGAGAGGGAGTGATTGAGAGGATGGCACACAGCCGAGCCGGCTCAGATACGCAGCTGAGCCAGCTCAGATACGCAGCTGAGCCAGCTCGGGCTGTGATTAAGCCGGCTGGAGGAGGACCCTAGTCAGATATCTCAGACACGGGGCCAGCTGTCTCAGGCACGGAGCTGGCTCGACTTTTGAGTGAATAGAATTTAATATGTCACGATGTTATATTGATTAATGTTCATTAACATTGTAGGTCATGATGGCACCAAAATGCCATCTAGCTTTCACCCCTATCTCTCGATGGATTATCTGTAGTTCAGCATTCGAGGAGCAGTCGGAGCATACTCCATCCACCTCGATATCGACTGCTCAGGAACCTCCACCACTGGCATCTACTCCACCAACGGTATCTACTCCATCGATAGTTGAGCCTCTACCATCGTCCATATCTGAGGTACATGCTACTATACAAGCATTTGAGTATACGTTTTTATTATATTAGCACAACTTTATTTTTTATATAGTATTTGTATACTTATATATTTGCATAACATATTTGCATTGCAGGTGCATCATCCAGCCAAACATTTTAAGATTCCACACGTATGGCACACGTGTGGAACCACCAGCATCAGGTGATGGTCTATTACAATGCGGAGGGAAGGTCGATAGGGAAGACCGTGCGGAAGATGCATTCATTTTTTGGAGTGCTTGTGAGACGGTTGGACATCATTCCCGTAGAGCCCAAAGACTAGCATTTGATAGATGCTGCCATCAGGGATCGAATATAGAAGGAGATATGGGTAAGTACGCACATCTTAGTTATATTTATGTATTTTATATATTTATACTATATATGTTTGATTAGAATAATTTTATAACTGATTTTTGATAAATTTATACAGTTGAGGTACGACTTCTCCGATCATGAGAGAGCTCAAGATGTTCGACTAAAGAAGATCGGAGAGTTGTACCAGGGTTACAAGATCAAGCTCCATAGAGGATGGCTCGAGCACCGATGAGACACTTCGAAGGAGCTTGTTTTCTGGATATAGGACTGTCCTCTGAGTTAGTGGGAGAGGATGGTTAGACACTAGAGGAGCTAGAAGTTTGAGATAAAATTTCTAACTTTTAAATTTTTTAATATGCTTAAAATTTTATTTAAATATTTTTTTTAAATATTTATTATTTATTTGAATACTTGTTAGACTATCTTCCGTCAGAATCGGAAGAACCGTGCAGCCCAGGAGTATACGCACACTCTAAACTGCGAATCTATGGCAGTCGTGTACATAGAGAGATAATTAATTCTAAATCTTACTAGATAAATTAAATTCATATTTTTTATCATCTTTCTGATAAATTTATTCTTTGTTATAGCTGATGAGAGATGGAGTAATGTCCAGCCATAGCGAGATCTTCCGATCCAGCCGTACGGACAAGATGGATAGGTCGATGAACACTGCGATCGGACGTATTTTTATAAGTATTAAATATATTAGTATATATGATTAGTATTATAGCATTTCTTATAAAATTTTATTTTAATTTATAATTACAGGATCAGTTAGATGCACTCACGAGCAAGGGCCCAGATACCTCTGGCCCCATGACCATCTATCTCAGGTCTTGGGGCCTGAGCTCTCTAGGAGGATCTGATGCAGGCCCGAACACACGTCGATGAGCTACTGGTCCGAGGTGAGTGTCTTCTCATAGACTTTTGATGTCATCAATCGGAAGGAGCTTGAGGAGGCATTGGCATGGGCAGATCATGCTGTGATGCGGGCAGATCGAGCTGAGAAGCGCACATCTCATCTGGAGAGAATCGTGAGAGATATGATGTCGACGCTCAGCATGCATTTTGGAGTCATGGACTTCGAGGATATGTTAGTCTACATTCCAACTCTAGCTCCAGCTCTGACTCTAGCACCAGCTCCAGCTTCGACTCCAACTCCAGCATCAGCTCCGACTCTAGCTTTCGATGACGACGATGATGATGTAGATTTAAGAGACTTTGGATGTATTTTATTTTTTTTAAAAATATTATAATAAATTTTATTCGATAATAAAATTTTAGTATTTTAAAATAATTTTTATATTTATTATATTTTCTTATGTTATATATCTATATTTATCAAGTAAAATATATAAAAAAATAAAAAAAATATTTTTTTTAATTATTCAAGATCTACGATAGTGGTTTTATAACCACTATCATATCCGTGCTAACCGCTGCCATAGATTTCTGATGCAAATGGTGCCAACCACTACATTAGACCTATGACAGTGGTTACATAACCGCTGCTATAGGTCGATCTATTACAGCGATTTATAAACCATTGCAATAGGCTATCTATGACAGTCGTTCAAATAACCACTGCCATAGAGCTACGACGACGACCGCAGTAGCAGTGGATAGAAAACTACTGTCATAGCTTATGGCAGCAATTTTTTGGGCTACGGTAGCAGTTACGAACTACTGCCATAGCCCTTTTTTGTAGTAGTGCTCGTCGCCCTAATGTGCCCCTACAGTCCATTAGAAATAGGAGGAGAACCTCATCCTAATGTGAGCAAAGTCAAAGATCTCATTCATTTTAGATGAGATGATGGGAGAGGCCCTGCTAATGGTCCTAATGTGCTCCTACAGTCCATTAGGAATAGGAGGAGAACCTCATCCTAACTTGAGCAAAATCGAAGGCCTTGTTTGCTTTAGATAGGATGAGGAGAGAGGTCTTGACACCGACCCTAATACGCCTCTACAGCCTTGTTAGGAACAGGAGGAGAACCTCATCCTAACAAGAGTAAAAAAAAGAGAGAGAAAGAAGGATCGAAGGTGAGCATTGCATTCACATGAGGCAATGACGGACAAGGACCTCAGACTTGACCTTCGCATCCTGGATGGCTTGATGCTCACAGATCAGTTGGAGCTTTAACCACTGAACTTCGACTTTCTCCATCCCGATAGCCTCTGAAAGCTCGCCAATGATCTTCTTTAAGGAGGCAATCTTCTCCGACTCTCTACTAGAGACAGTCCACCGACCATCAGCCAGTTGTTGCTAGAGATGACTCACCTCTCACTTAGCTACCTGGAGCTCATGCTCGAGTCTGGATACTTTCTTGGACCAAGTTAGCTTATACTCATTATGCCAGGCTTCGACATCGTGGAGCTACTTCTGAAGTTTGGAGAACCTCTTGGACCAGTCTCAATCATACTGAGCCCTGTCGGTAGACCATGATGAAGTTTACTCCAGCAGTTGAATTTTTTCCTTCACCGCCATAAGATTCCTAAGGTGGGTAACATAGACAGTCACCTCCAAAGCATTCTTCCTCGATTCTTAGAGATCATCCTCAATTTTTCTCAACTTCTTCTTCAAACGATGAATCTCCTTCTTCAAGCTCATAATCAGTGGTTTAATCAAAACCCCATGGGATAAAAGATCAGCATCAACTGGAAGAGGGGAGTCATGATCTAGGTCGTCAAGAGCGTTCTGAATCATGCAAACGATAACACAAAGTGTAAGGCTAGAAAAAAATTTATCTTTCATTTACTTGGATGTTTTTAAATACATCAGCATTATTGGTGTAGAATCTGATTGACGCCGGATCGAGCTGGAGTGAAGGAGGACGAGGTCGCCATCAATGACCTACAAAATAAAGTTCCATCTGGAGTCGGTGGTGGTGGCTCTGGCAGGACCCTTCGATGATCAAGTTAGCTCTTCTAACCAATAGAAATAGAGTGCTCAGCAATGAGAAGTGAGCTTAGAGTTTTAGAGGAGAGAGGAGAGTTTCTAAAAAGCATATCTGAAGGGTCTCTTTTATAGGCGGAGCTTGTAGCGGATTGATGGTGATGGCCATATCGTCCATTCGTGGGCCACTCAGGACCATATGGAGTTTGGTACGGAGAAAAAGGCATCGTCAGATGAATAGTGATAGCTATATTGATGGGTCATAGACCGTATAGGGCTGGTTATGGAGAGAGTAGTGTCGCTAGTAGTGGTGGTCATATCGTCCGATCGTGGGCCGCATGAAGCTTGTTATGGAGGAAAAGATGGCGTCAGACTGGTAGTAGCGGCCATACCATCGAGGTTTAATAGTCGTAGGTAAAGAACCTCGGCGTATATCTATTTTAGGGAAGCTCGAACTTCTAAGGAGGATACGTCTGGAGGGGATCATCCGAAAGAAGTTCGATCGAAGAAAATGTCCGAAAGGAGTTCAACCCTTGGAGGAGTCCGTCTGCAGAAGCTATCTAGAAGGAGTTCGGCTCCTGAAAGAGTTTAGCCAAAGGAGAAATTTGGCAAAAGTCTGGCTGCTATAGGCGTGCGGCTAGAGGAGCGTGGAGGAAGTTTGACTCTCGTGGAAGTCCGACTGAAAGAGTACGGAGGGAGTTCGGCTCTCATGGGCATCCGATTGGAGGAGTGTGGAGGAAGTTTGGCTCTCGTGGGCATCCGATTGAAAGAGTGCGGAGGAAGTTTGGCTCTCGTGGGCATCTGATTGAAAGAGTGCGGAGGAAGTTTGGCTCTCATGGGAGTTCGATTGAAGAAGTATGGAGAGAGTTTGGCTCTCATGGACATCCGATTGGAGGAGTGCGGAGGGAATTCGGCTCTCATGGGAGTCTGACTGAAGGAGTACGGAGGGAGTTCGGCTCTCATAGGAGTCCGATGGAGGGAGTTCGGCTCTCATGGGAATCCAACCGAAGGTCGGTCGCTGAGAAGTTCGACTGGGGCTCGACCGCTGAGGAGTTCGATCGGCTGAAGGAGTTCGGCAAAGACTCGGTCGCTAGAAAGTTTGGCTAAGACTCGTCCGCTAAAGCTATTCCGTGGCTATCGGTTGCATTAGACTGAGCATTGAATTGGACTTCGATAGGAGTGGGGTTTATCTCCAATAGAAGTCTCCCCACTCTCGAGTTCGAAACTCGAAGGAAGGGAGTGCAGAAAGGCGACTACCGAAGTCCTCTTCTAGGCTCTGTGCCGATTCAGGTTGAAGTCCGAGGGAGATCTCATCTCCAGCCAAAGTTGATGTTGAAGTTGAAGCTCGGAGGAGATCTCATCTCCAACCGAGGTTGACTCGATTGCTCGAAATAGATTTTATCTCTAGTCGAGGTTGTCGTAGTTGCTCGGAAGAGATCTTATCTCTAGCCGAGGTTGGCACAGACGCTCAGGGGAGATCTTATCTCCTGCAGTCGAGGTTGGCCCGATCGCTCGGAGGAGATCTTATCTCCTGCAGTCGAGGTTGGCCCGATCGCTCGGGGGAGATCTTATCTCTTACAGTCGAGATTGATGTGGACGCTCGGAAGAGATCTTATCTCCTACAGTCGAGATTGATGTGGGCGCTCGGGGGAGATCTTATCTCCTACAGCTAAGGTTGGTCCAGACCCTCGGGGGAGATCTTATCTTCTGCAGCCGAGGTTGGCTTGGATGCTCAGAGAAGATCTTATCTCCTACAGCCGAGGTTGGCCCGATCGCTCGGAGGAGATCTTATCTCCAACAGTCGAGGTTGATGCGGTCACTCGGGAGAGATTTTATCTCCTATAGCCGAGGTTGTCACAATCGCTTGGGAGAGATCTTATCTCTAGCCGAGGTTGGCTCGGGCGCTCAGAAGAGATCTTATCTCTAGTCGAGGTTGATACGGTCTCTCGGGAGAGATCTTATCTCTAGCCAAGGTTGTCTTTGGGCGGTCGGAAGAGATCTTATCTCTAGCCAAGATCGTTGTGGTCGCTCAGAAGAGATCTTATCTCTAGTCGAGGTTGACACGGTCGCTCGAGAGGGATCTTATCTCTAGTTGAGGTTGTCGCAGTTGCTCGGGAGAGAATCTTATCTCTAGTTGAGGTTGACTCGGGCGCTCGCGAGAGATCTTATCTCTAGCCGAGGTTGATGCAGGCGCTGTTAGGGAAGATCTTATCTCCTACAGTCGAGGTTGGCCCCGGATGCTCGAAAGAGATCTTATCTTCTACAGTCGAGGTTGTCAACATGGTCGCTCGGAAGAGGTCTTATCTCTAGCCGAGGTTGTTGCTCGCGTTAGGATGAGGTTCTCCTCCTGTTTCTACGGTTGACACGGTCGCTCGGAAGAGATCTTATCTCTAGCCGAGGTTGTCACAAGCGCTCGGAAGAGATCTTATCTCTAATCGAGGTTGATGCGGTCACTCAGGAGAGATCTTATCTCTAGCCGAGGTTGATGCGGTCGCTCAAAAGAGATCTTATCTCTAGCCGAGATTGACTCGAATGCTCGGAAGAGATCTTATCTCTAGTCAAGATTATCACGGTTGCTCAGAAGAGATCTTATCTCTAGCTGAGGTTGACACGATCGCTCAAAAGAGATCTTATCTCTAACCGAGGTTGTCACGATCGCTCGAAAGAGATCTTATCTCTAGCCGAGGTTGACTCGGGCTCTCGAAAGAGATTTTATCTCTAATCGAGGTTGACACGGTCACTCGAAAGAGATCTTATCTCTAGCCGAGGTTGACACAAACGCTCGGGAGAGATCTTATCTTTAGCCGAGATTGATGCGAGCGTCGGGGGAGATCTTATCTCCTGCAGTCGAGGTTGGCCCGGATGCTCAAAGGAGATCTTATCTCCTACAGTCGAGATTGACACGGTCGCTCAGGAGTGATCTTATCTCTAGTCGAGGTTGATATAGACGCTCGAAAAGAAATCTTATCTCTAGCCAAGGTTGACGCAGTCGCTCGAAAGAGATCTTATTTCTAGCCGAGATTGACATGGTCGCTCGAGAGAGATCTTATCTGTAGCCGAGATTGATATGATCGCTCGAGAGAGATTCTTATCTTTAGCTGAGGTTGACTCGAGCACTCGAAAGAGATCTTATCTCTAGCCGAGATTGTCACGAACGCTAGGAAGAGATCTTATCTCTAGCCGAGATTGACTCGGGCGCTTGGGAGAGATCTTATCTCTAGCCGAGGTTGTCACGGTCGCTCGAGAGAGATCTTATCTCTAGCCAAGGTTTGACTCAGGCATTCGAAAGAGATCTTATCTCTAACCGAGGTTGATACGATCGCTCGGAAGAGATCTTATCTCTAGCCGAGGTTGACTCGGGTGCTCGAAAGAGATCGCTCTCTAGCCGAGGTTGAGCGGGCCCTCGGAGAAGATCTTATCTCCTACAGCCATGCGAGAGATCTTATCTCTAGCCGAAGTTATCGTGGTCGTGCGGAAGAGATCTTATCTCTAGCTGAGGTTGACTCGGACACTCGAGAGAGATCTTATCTCTAGCCGAGGTTGACACGATCGCTCGAAAGAGATCTTATCTCTAGCCGAGGTTGGCCCGATCGCTCGAGGGAGATCTTATCTCCTACAGCCGAGGTTGAAGGTCTTTGACCTGCTCGTGTTAGGATGAGGTTCTCCTTCTATTTCTAACACGGCCACTAATGACTACTTCTTTTCTATCATCATATAGTTTTTGCACCAAGAAACAATATTATTGAAATAAAAGAATTTTATTGAAAGAAAGTTACTGGCACCACATCCTCAGATTTTCTATATTTTGGGATCGTGGGAGCGCTGTTCCTCCGAATTTCTTCAAGTGGTAAGTCTTGGGCCGGACGACCTCCTCTATCTCATGCTGGCCTTCTCAATTTGGAGCGAGTACCTCTTGACTCTGAGGATGAGAGATGATGGATTGCCGAAGTACCAAGCCCCCTAGGGGTAATAATGATGACACCGAGAGGCGGCCGACCTTTAGTTCTGTTGAGGATAAATTCCGCTCCTATTGAAGTCCAGTTCGATGCTTAGTCTAATGCAATCGGTAGCCATGAAAGAGCTTCAGCAGACGAGTCTTATCTAAACTCTCCAGCGACTGAGTCTTTGTCAAACTCCTTCAGTCGGTCGAACTCCTCACCGATCGAGCTCTAATCAAACTTCTCAGTGGCTAACCTTCGATCGGACTCCCATGAGAGCCAGACTCCCTCCATCGGACTCCCACAAGAGCCGGACTCCCTCCGTACTCCTTTAGTTAGACTCCCATGAGAGTCGAATTTCCTTTGCACTCCTCCAATCAAACTCCCACGAGAGCCGAACTCCCTTCGCACTCCGCCAATCGGACGTCCACGAGAGCCAAACTCCCTCCATACTCCTTCAGTCGGACTTTCACGAGAGCCAAACTCCCTCCGTACTCCTTCAGTCGGACTTTCACGAGAGCCAAACTCCCTCCGCGCTCCTCTAACCGCATGCCTACAGAAGTCAAACTTTTGCCGAACTTCTCCTTCGGTCGAACTCTTTTAGGAGCCGAACTTCTTTCGGATAGATCCTACAGACGGACTCCTCCAAGAGCCGAACTTCTTTCGAACATCCCCTTCGATCGAACTCCTTCTGAATGATCCCTTACAGACGTATCCCCCTTAGGAGTCTGAGCTCTCCTGAAATAGATATACGTCGAGGTTCTTCACCTATGGCTGTTGAACCTCGACGGTATGGCCGCCACTATCAGTCTGACACCATCTTTTCCTCCATAACAAGCTCCATGCGGTCCACGATCGAACGACATGGCCACCACTACTGACGACACCACTCTCTCCATAACCAGCCCCATGCGGTCCGCGATCCATCAGTATGGCTGTCACTATCCATCTGACGATGCCTTTTCCTTCGTATCGAACTCCATACGGTTCCAAGCGGCCCACGAACGGACGGTATGGCCATCACCATCAACCCGCTACAAGTTCCACCTATAAAAAGGGATCCTTCAGATATGCTTTCTAGAAGCTCTCCTCTTCCCTCTAAAACTCTAAGCTCACTTCTCATTGCTGAGCACTCCATTTCTGTTGGTCAAAAGAACTGACTTGATCGTTGGAGGTCCTGTCGAAGTCGCCACCACCAACTTTGGGTGGAACTTTATTTTGTAGGTCATCGATGGCGACCTCATCCTCCTCCACTCCAGCTCGATCTGGCGTCAACCAGATTCTGTACCAACAGAATTGGCGCTAGAGGAAGGGCACTCTATTATTGAGATTCCCTTATTCCTAAAGGAGTGCTCAATGATGACCTCTCTCTTTCCTCTCTAGAGATCTTCCTTCTCCCTCTTCAGAGTTCTTTTTCAAGAGAAAATGCCTCCTAGGAGAGCTTCGACCCGACGATCGACGGCCTCCATGGTCGGATCCCATCCAGATCCATCTGCTCTTACTCCAGCCCAGGCAACTCAGATTCCACTTGTAGTCATGATAGATGCAAAGCAGTTCAACCTGCTGATGCAGCGGGTTCAGGGCCTTGCCGAGATGGTGCAAACTATGCAGCAGCCCCTGGTGGTGACTCCACCAGAAAACCCACCATCGAAATATCGAAAATCGGCCCCAAAGAAGAGTGCTCGGGCTAGCATACCCATCGCCCCTGAGAAGAAAAAATAGAGAGCAGAGGATCTATGTTCGAATCATGATTCTTCTCTAAAGGACACCTTTTCCATTTGTAGCAGAAAGCCCTCCAAGATCTACAATCAAGACGATGCCCTCGATCACAGACTACGAAAGATGGACCGACGGATTGAGGAGCTCGACCACGTCGCCCCGGCTCACCTTGACGACGTCCACACCGATCCTCCTTTCTCCTTTCGAATTATGCAAGAGTCCGTTCCACCAAACTTTAAGCTCCCTCAATTTGAAAGCTACGATGGAACTTCTGATCCAATTGATCATCTAGAGGCCTTCCGAATCATGATGCTACTCCATGGTGCACCAGATGCCCCGATGGATTGAGGAGCTCGGCCATGTCACTCCAGCTCACCTTGACGACGTCCGCACCGATCCTCCTTCTGGGCACAAGCGAGTCCAATTTTGTTGGTGCAGAATCTGGTTGATGCTGGATCAAGCTGAAGTGGAGGAGGACAAGATCGCCGTCGGTGACCTACAAAATAAAGTCCCATCTGAAGTCGGTGGTGGTGTCTCCGGCAGGATCCTCCGATGATCAAGTCAGCTCTTCTGGCTAATAGAAATGGAGTGCTCAGTAATGAGAAGTGATCTTAGAGTTTTAGAGGGGAGAGGAGAGCTTCTAGAAAGCATATCTAGAGAATTCCTTTTTATAGGCAGAGCTTGTAGCGGGTTGATGGTGATGGCCATACCGTCCATTCGTAGGCCGCTCGGGGCCGTATGGAGTTCAGTACGGAGGAGAAGGCGTCATTAGGTGGATAGTGATAGCCATACTAGCAGGTCATGGACTGCATGGGACTGATTACGGAGAGAGTGGTGTCGCCAGTAGTGGTGGCCATATCGTCCGATCGTGGGCCGCATGGAGCTTGTTACAGAGGAAAAGATGGCATCAGATTGGTAGTGACGGCCACACCATCGAGGTTCAACAGCCATAGGTGAAGAACCTCGACGTATATCTATTTCAGGGGAGCTTAGACTCCTAAGGATAATACGTCTGGAGGGGATCATCCGGAAGGAGTTCGGTCGAAGGAGATGTTCAGAAGGAGTTCAGAAGGAGCTATCTGAAAGGAGTTCAGCTCCTAAAAGAGTTTGGTCGAAGGAGAAGTTCTGCAAAAGTCCGCATAAAAAAAAAAAAAAAAAGAAAGCTACATGATCTTCAAAAATCTAGATCTTGGATAGCTCGGCCATAGGAGAGGTCGGAGCATCTTCATTCGCGTCCGGTCTGTGGGCAGGCTCAAGTGCTGCAGCAATGGGTTTGGGAGCTTCCGGGATAGCTCCCACGGTTGAAGAAGAAGGGACATTAGGTGGGATAACTCCGACCCCGAGGGATGAAGGATCGGCTCTGTCGTCGGGCTCTTCCATCAAGAGATCCAAATCTACCTCAGAAAAATTCTCAGCGACCCTCCCCAAGTAAATCTAGAACCCCTCGATGAAGGCCTCCTGAGTAAAAGCTATTTTAATGTCCTCTATGTCCCTAGAGGAGTTGAAGCTTTCAACCGCTCGCTCCACCCTTGCGCTGACCCCTTCTTGTTCCTTCCTCTTTACCTCCTCCTCCTGAGCTAAGGCAATCCTCAAGTTCGTCGTCTTCTCACGCTCTGCCCTCAACTCTTCTCAAAGATACTCGACCTCGATAGATTGGATTTTCGAAGCCACCCTCATGCTCTTGACTTCGGCCTGGACCTTCTCGGCCTCCGCACGAGCTTCCTCGAGGGCCTTCGAGGCTTCGGCCCGCCTTTGACCGATCGCCTCAAAGTGGACGAAGAGATAATGCCTAAGCTACGATAGAAAATTAAGTTAAAATTAGGGAGCCCTAACTTTGAAAATGAAAAGAAACTTCGACAGTCACACTCGGTACTTCCTTCCCTTAAACTTCAAACTTGGAAGTAGGGGAACTAGTGTTTGGGATAAACCCACTCCTACCGAAGTTCGGCTGAATGCTTAATCTCTGAAGGATCCCGCCCGGCAGTAGCCTCCATGGTTAAACCTCGGGCCTCCTCCAACAGTCGGACTCCTTCCAAACTTCTTCTTCAACCAGACTCCTCCGACAGTTGAACTCCTTCCAAACTTCTCCATCAGTCAGACTCCTCCAACAGTCGGACTCCTCCCAAACTTCTTCTTCAGCTAGACTCCTCCAACAGTTGAACTCCTTCCGGACTTCTCCTTCAGTCGGACTCCTCCAATGGTCGAACTTCTTCCAGACTTCTTCTTCAGCTGGACTCCTCCAATAGTTGAACTCCTTCCGAACTTCTTCTTCAGCCAGACTCCTCCCCCAATCGGACTCCTCCAACAGTCGAACTTCTATCGAACTTTTTCTTCAGTAGGATTCCTCCAACAGTCGAACTTCTTCCAGATTTCTCTTTCAGACGGACTCCTTTAAACAGCTAAACTTCCTTCGAACTCCATCCAGCAGCCCCAGAGGACCTCGGCACTAGTCCTCGATATAGCCAAAAGAACCGTCGATCTCTCTCATCCGAGCTTCGATCATTAGACCTCGACGGGCTCTTACATCGCGACAATAGACACCATCCCCCGTAACAAACTCCACGTGGCCCTGAATGGTCCACTATTGGATAGTTACGGTTGTTACTATCAGTTTGTTACAGACTCCATTCATATAAGGGATCCTCCAAATATGCTTTCAGAGGGAGAAAAAAAGTTTTTCTCTTCCTTAAAACTCTGGTAGAATCTCTCTACGTATTCCATTTCTGTTGGCTGAAAGAGCTGACTTGATCGTTAGAGGATCTTGCCGAGCCACCACCCCAAACTCCGGACGAAACTTATTTTGTAGGTTTCGATGGCGACCTCGTCTTCTTCAAATTCAGGTTCGACTTCGACGACGGTCAGATTTCGCGCCAACACTATTCAAATACTATGCATATAAAAATTTAACTAAAATGGCATAATTGTTGAAAATTTTATCTACCAAACAAATATTACTACAATAAGAACACAGTTAGGTTCAGCCTCATAATTTTATGAAGCTTTCTAATTTTTTTAAAAATTTAGCAAAAACAAGAGACATTCTAGAGATTATATTTTTGAATAGAGAATTATTATTAATAAGACGATAGGTAGTATGAACCTGATAATCTTTGAAAACCTTTTATTGAAATAATAATTATTAAAATAGAAGATGATGTGATATACATATAAGCAAATAAAGTTTATTTGGACATAACAGCTGAGACAAAAAGAGGGTGGGGTCTTCTTTCTTTTCTGAAGAAAAATACCCTATATTCTGTCTAATCTAACCTGCAAGGTTGAGTCAAATAAAGTAGCAACAATTATAATACTTCTATAAGGTACAAAAGGTAACAAGAAGGTGATAAAATCTTAGTCTAAATATGTTAAATAATAATAAACATATTTGGGTTTATGAAAAATATGGATTGCATCTTATATTACTATAACAGTGATAAAGCCATTTACTACTGGCTAAAAGCAAAAAAAACTTTGATAGATTTATAAGTTGAAAGGATAGAATGTAAAACTTTTTTTTTTTGGTATAAATGGATGATAACATCAGTCTGATATAAGAGTAGCTCAAAAGATCAAGATACACAAAATTTTATAAGACTTAAGGACAATTCTCATTCCATCTCCAAATTCAATTACTGTAGTCCTCCGCAACATATGTCGCCATCCAATCTCCTACAGTATTTGTCTACCAGTAAATATGTCGAACTCTAACCACAACAACTTGGTAAAGAAAGATCTAAACATCTCAGATAAGCAAATAAAATTCAAGCTATCTAGCACCTCCCTGGATCCAAGTGATGATGGTAGCAGAGTCACCCTCAAGGTAGATCCTTTCTATGTGAAACTGCTATCTAACAAAGGTGACACCTATCCAAATGGCATGAAGCTTCGCATTGAGAATAAAAGGCTCAAAGAGATGGGAGCCACCAACTGCCAAAAGTCTAGCATCAGGCTATGGATGATGAAGCTTGCACCGCCTCTTCTATCTCTGATACTATCATCAAAGTTCATCTTAATAAATCCTGAGGATAGAGGCTCCTAAGAGATAGATGGTACCCAATAAGTCGCTATCAGAGCAACCAGCGAGCTTCAAGAATCAAGGATATCAGGGGATTGAATGGCAGTATCAAACTGGCAATACTGTTGAGCAAGACAGATCTAGAAATAGCTTTCTTCAACACCCGACGAGCATGAATTACATCACCATCAAAGACTAAGCTATTCCTAGTTATGGTCTCTGAGTCAATCTAGCATACCCCAATGGCCATGCTTAACTTTCATTGAAATACTAGTGAGCTCATCGAAGGTTTTCTCAAACCTCTTGACTATCCTTAGAATAAATTTGAGATGGAATTCTTTTGGTTTGTTTGCATAACAAAGTTAGGCTTTCGAGGCCCTTTGGATATGCATTAAAGAATCCAATTTTAATATTTCTAATTTATTGGCATATTGTTTTATTTTAAAATAACTCCATGCAAAGCAAGGGGCTTTGATGATCATACTACATGCATAATACCTGGATATACATATATGGTGTACACCTATTTTTGCATGCGTACATATTTGTCCCATTAGTTCGTATGCTTGTCATTGTCACACTCCAAATTATATAATTTTTTGTATGTAAGTAGTTTAAAAATAATAGATCACATCTAATAGCTCAGATCATGTATGTTGAATCTTTATCATTCAATCTACATCCATTTAAATTTGAGTGGAGACCCACACAACTCGAATCTCTCAAAAGAAAGGTGAAAAAAATTATAAAAATAGGATTTACTCTCTCTCTTTTCTTTCATTGACGATCCATACAGCAAAAACTATAGTACATAGCCCTTATTTATAATATTAGTAAGATTCTTTCTTTTACAATTCATATTGGATTCCTCTCTTAGTTACGATAGAACTAGATTTCTAAACATATGACTAGTAAAAATAATCATGAAAAAAAACTAAAATTCTATAAAAGCTTGACTTCTGTACTAATTTTGCTTTCTAGTGCTTCATTTATTTCTTCTCAAATTGTAAGATGATACTTGATTGGAGTCTGTTGCTCCAAGAATTGATTTTGATGATTACAAAGCATTTGAGGGGATTACTAATGAATTTGGCTTGAAAAAAATATTTTTTGTATTTCAGAAGCAAAATCATAATTTTATCAAGTTTTGATCTGAGAGCCTTAAGAGCAAGTATAGAATATTTCTAATCTTTTGGAGGTAGTCCCATGATTTTTGAATACTTATTTTGGAAGAAAATTAAGTTTGAAGCGAAAGGATCGATCCCTAGGTCGTCCTCTGTTGAAAAGGGTTGTTTGGCATGCTGTCTCTATGCCAAGGGTCGACCCCAGGATCAACCTTTGCTGTTCTAAAGGCTAAAAATATAGAACGGCTATTTTTCTAGATTTTGTCTCAGAGGTCGACCTCAAGATCGACCCCTGTGCCATGAGTCGACCCCTGCAATGAAAATTTTTCTGTAATGATTTTTTTCTTATTTTGGTAGGTTTTTATGATTTCTTTAATATCTTCAGTGGCTACAAATCTTGTCTAGGATTCTCTCCTCCACCTATTAAAGATTTAAAAGACTTTAAATAGAAAAAAATATAAGAGATTGGTGTGATTCAATTTCAGTCATAAGCAAAAGTCATCTTCAAGCAAAGAAGCCTTCGTTTCAAGTTCACCTACCTCTCAAGAGCTCTTTCAAATCTCCAACAACCTTGACAAAAATCAGAGAAGCTTCCTCCATTATTGTGAAAAATATTTTTAAGATTTTATTTGCTCACAAAGGGAGCTAAACTTATGTTTGATTGTCATTAAATCTTTTCCTCTACCTTACTATTTTGATTCAAGTTTTGGAGAGATTCTAAAACTTGGGAAGGTTGATCCTAATCTTGAATAGGATTGTATTGGATTGGCTTGTATCCAGAAATCAAGTGTTCTAGCTTGGGATAGCTAGGATTGGAGGTTTTCAATGGTGTATTCAGTTTGAATATGATTAGTGAATTTTAATTCCCAAGTAGGAGCTTAGGGAGTGGATGTAGGTATAAGAAAAGCATCGAACCACTATAAATCTTGCTTATTTGTAATGTGTTTATTTTCTTTCTTTCTTTAGTTTGTTAAATTCTTGCTCTCTAATCTTTTATATTTTTTTTAATCTAAATTACTTTACACACACGTCTTGCATATCATCATTCAATCTTGATATCTTTAAATTAGCTTTAAAATTTTAAAAATCCATTTCACCCCCTCTTGGATTGCATAGCTGTGCAACAAGTAGTATTAGAGCTTGGTGCTCTAGCCCTACTTTGATTTAACCATCAAAGAGTTTAAAGATCTATAGGAATCTAAGTTAGTATTTCTCTAATCGAGAGGCAGTCCACAAATCGACCTCCACTTTTCAATGGGATAAACTATACCTATTGAAAAGCTCAGATAAAAATTTTTATATAAGCACTTGACTATGATATATGGAGTATCATAGTTAATGGACCACACACATCCACTAAGATAATTGATGGTGAGGAATCAATCAAATCCGAAAAGGAATGGGATGAGATTGATAAGAAAATGGCTCAACTCAATGCAAGAGCCATGAATATTTTATATTGTGCTCTAGATGCTAATGAATTTAATCGTATTTCAACATGGATGTTAGCTAAGAAAATATGGGATAGGTTAGAAATAGCTCATGAAGGCACTAATCAAGTTAAGGAGTAAAAAATTAACATGCTTGTGCACAAATATGAACTTTTCAAAATGGATCATGATGAGTCAATAACTGTAATGTTTACTAGATTTACGGATATTATAAATGGTCTTAAAAGTCTTGGCAAGTTTTATTCTAACAGTGACCTTGTGAGGAAGATTCTTAGATTTTTGCCAAGGACATGGGAGGCCAAAGTGACTGCAATCCAAGAAGTCAAAGATCTGAATATTTTACCCTTGGAGGAGCTTCTAGGATCACTAATGACGCATGAGCTAAGCATAAAATAACATCAAGAAGAAAGTGTCAAGAAAAAAGAAGACAATAGCCTTTAAATCCACCACTCAATAAGATGAGGAATCTAATGAAATGGAAGATGAAGAAATAACCCTCATCACAAAAAAGTTCAAGAGATTTTTTAAGAAAAAATAAGGAATGAGGAAGAGGCTACCTACCAAAGAAGAGCATAGCAAGAAAAGCATAGGGAGCAGTCCCTTATTTGCTATGAATGTAAGAAGTTGGAGCACTTTAGGTCTGAATATTCTTAACTTAAAAAGATTGTTAAGAAATACAAGAAAAAGACTATGGTAGCAACATGGAGTGATAGTGACGACTCAAGCTCCAAAGAGGAAGAAGCTCATGAACAAGCCAACTTGTGCCTTATGGCACATGAGAATAAGGTAAATGCTGAAATCTCAAATGAATTTACATTCGAAGAACTTTAAGAAGCCTTCTATGATTTAATAGATGATTTAAAGAAGTTAAGAACTAAAAATAAAGAACTAAAATTAAAAAATCAAGTCTTACTAAAATAAAATGAAACTATCTTAAGTGAAAAACTAGTCTTAACTTAAGAGAATCATTACTACAAAATCGGGCTATAGCAGCAGTTTGTAATCGCTGTCGTAGCCCAAAAAATTACTGCTATAGGCTATGATAGTGGTTAGCTAACCGCTGCCACTGCAGCCATTGCCGTAGGTCTATGGCAGCTGTTATTGCAGCGGTTATTGAAACCACTGCTATATAGATCCTATTACAACGGTTTTTAAATCACTGCTATAGGCTTATCAATGACAGCGGTTATAAAACCGCTATTATAGATAGTAGCCTTATCTATGAAAGCAGTTATGTAACCACTGCTATAGATTTAATGCAGCGGTTGATACATTACCTACAGCAGCGGTTGGCACGTCTACGACAGCGGTTGTAAAATCACTACCATAGCATTCGAATAATTAAAAAATATAAAATTTTTAATTTTTTATATATTTTATCTAATAAATGCAGAGATATATAATATAAAAAAAATATTATAAATATAAAAATATTTTTAAAATACTAAAATTTTATTATTGAATAAAATTTATTATAATATTTTTTTAAAAAAATACATCAAAAGTCTCCTAAATCTACATCGTCGTCGTCCTCGGGAGATGGAGCACGAGTTGAAGGCGGAGCTGGAGCCGAAGCTGGAGGAGCTGGAGCCGGAATGCGCGCCAACATATCCTCAAAGCACATGAGATGCATGCTCCTTAACCCGATTTGCCTGCATCGCAGCATGATTTATCCATGCCAATGATGCCTCAAGCTCCTCTCGACTGACGACACCGAAAGCCTATGAAGAGATGCTCATCTCAGATCAATAGCTGATCGGCGTATATCCGAACCTGCATCGGATCCTCTCAGAGTGCTCAGGCTCTAAGACTTGAGATAAATGGTCATGGGGGCCAGAGGTATCTGGGCCCTCACTCGCGAGTGCATCTAACTGATCCTATAATTGTAAGTGCAAATAAAATTTTATACCAGGTGCTATAATACTAATTATATATACTAATATATTTGATACTTACAAAAATTCTTTTGATCACGACGTTCATCGATCTGTCCTTCTTATCCATGGATCGAAAGATCTCGCTATGGTTGGGCATCACTCTATCTCTCATCAACTATAACAATGACTGGATTCATTACCTCTCTATGCACATGACTGGCCATCGATCAATTTATCAAAAATATGAAAAAAATATCAATTTAATTTATCTACTAAGATTTAGAATTCATTACCTCTCTATGCACATGACTGGCCATAGACTCATGGTTGAGAGTGTGCGTATACTCCTGAGCTGTCCGATTCTTTCAGTTCTGATGGAAGGTAGCCTAACAAGTATTCAAATAAATAATAAATATTTAAAAAATATTTAAATATAACTTTAAGCATATTAAAATATTTAAAAGTTAGTAATTTTACCTCGAACTTCTGGCTCCTCCAATGTGTAACCATTCTCTCCTACTGACTCGGAGGACAGTCCTGTATCCATGAAACAAGCTCCTCTGGAGTGTCTCATCGATGCTCGAGTCATTCTTTGTGGAGCTTGATCTTGTAGCCCTGGTACAACTCTCCGATCTTCTTTAGTCAAACATCTTGAGCCCTCTCGTGATCAAAAAAGTCGTACCTCCTCTGTACAAAGTTATTAAAAGTCAGTTACAAAATTATTCTAATCAAACATAGTGTAAACATATAAAATATATAAATATAATTAAGATGCACTTATCCATATCTCCTTCCACATCCGATCCCTGATAGTATCATCCATCAATTGCTAGTTTCTGAGTTCTACGGGAATAATGTCTGACCACCTCACAAGTACTATAAAAAAGAAATGCATCTTTCGCACGGTCTCTCCTACTGACCTTTCCTCCATATTATACTGTACCATCATCTAATGCTGGCGGTTCCACACATGCACCATACATATGGGACCGCAAAATATCTTACTGGATGATGCACCTGCAATAAAAATATATTTTGCAAATATATAAGTGTATAAATACTATATAAAAAATAAATAAATAATATAATTAAAATATACACTCAAATGTTGGTGGAGTAGTATGTGTCGGAGATGTGGGTGATGGTGGAGGCTTAGATGTCAGTGGAATAGATGCCATCGGTAGAGTAGATGTCAACAGTGGAGATCCCTGAGCAGTCGATATGGAGGTGGATGGAGTATGCTCTGACTGCTCCTCAGATGTTGAACTCCGCATAACCCATCGAGAGGCATGGGTGAAAGCTAGATGGCATTTTGGTGCCATCATGACCTGCAATGTTAATGAACATTAACCAATATAACATGTTGAATAATAATCAAAGATATTGCCTAGGTACCATTCGTATAATTACATATAAATATACGGATGCCAAAGATTATGTACACTAATCAATTGATGGATCTATCGCTATGCAATGCAATAAACAAAAGCAACAAGATAGAAATTCTCTTAACAATCAATGGTTCTCTTATGTGAGGATTTGTGGTGCTCCTAAGCCTTGGAAAGCCACGGAAGGAATCAGAGGGTAGGCTCCGGGGATTCCAGGGGCTTGGTTGGTGCTTCAAAAATTTGGAACACAAGGTGAAGTAAGAAATCAAAGTCGGAGAATCAAGACTATAGAAAGAAATTTTTTGGGTAGATTAGTCAGCTAAGTCCAAAATTGGATCAGCTAAGTCTCAGAGCATAAGCAAAATAGAGAGCTGAGCGTTCGGAACTGCTGGCACGATATAGGACTGGGCTGGCTCAGTTTGGGACTGAGCTAATCCAGTGGAACTTAGTCGGCTCAGTGCTGAGACTGAGCCGGCTCAGTGCGTGGGCAAAGTTATGCGAGGGTCTATTTTGGATTAGGGTCAGGGTTGATCCTAGGGGTCTTAAGGCCTAGTTTGAAAGATCTTAAGGGGACTAATTCATATATGGGTTGGATCTAGATCTAGAGGATGAGAGCATGGGAGATATGGATGTACATGGGCTCGATGAGTGCTTTCATATATTGGGTTAGCCAGAGGAGTTTTTGGTCGGGTCTAATGGCTATGTATAAATACATAGGTTGTATTAGGATTTTCAGGGTTGAAATCAATACAAATCTTTTCTCCCTCAACTCTCTTCTTTTCTTCTCTCTAGAATGGTTCGATCAGAACATGAATTTGCAAAGCCTTAGGAGTGATGGAGATGGATGATCCATAGAGGTCCAACAGGTTAGGGTTGGGTGGCTGTAGAGCAGCGCAGAAATGAGTCAGGAAGCACTGGAGTGCTACAGGAGTGCTTTCCTAGAGGCATGGGACTGAGAGAGGCTCGGCAGTGCAGCAATCGAGTGTATCTCAGTAGAGAGTGTCAATGGTATCTTAGGAAGATCGAGTGCAAATCTCAGAAAAAGTCAGAGGGTCTCAGGAAGCACCAGAGGCATCTCAGATAGTCAAGAGTATCATGGATCTGATTTTTTCTGTAGAAGCACCAGGGAGAGTCGCGATTGGTGTGATTCAAGAGATTGGTGTGATTCAATTTCAGCCTTAAGCAAAAGTCATCTTCAAGCAAAGAAGCCTTCGTTTCAAGTTCACCTACCTCTCAAGAGCTCTTTCAAATCTCCAACAATCTTGAGAAAAATCAGAGAAGCTTTCTCCATTATTGTGAAAAGCATTCTTGAGATTTTATTTGCTCATAAAGGAAGCTAAAATTGTATTTGATTGTCATCAAACCTTTTACTCTATTTTACTATTTTGATTCAATTTTTGGGGGGTTC